>CM055127.1:275469858-275741509 GCA_029206835.1 Rana muscosa | reverse complement strand
ATGAGCTTCGTGTTCGAGTCGAACATACGTTCGACTCGAACATCGGCTGTTCGATCGTTCGACGAAGATCGAACGATTTGGGCCGTTCGCGCCAAATTCGAGTGACGCGAACGGCCCACAATGCACTACGCCATCGCAGTGTCATCCAGGCGCTGTGATTGGCCAAGCATGCACTGTGACCCCGCATGCTTGGCCAATCACAGCGCCGGCAGCGAGGAGAGCAATGATTGGCCACAGGCAGGATGCCTGTGGCCAATTATTGCTGAGGGTGTTTAGTACACGCCCCACACTATAAAAGGCCGCCAGCACGGCGGCCTAGTGTAGTGTGTTCCGGAGCAGGGATAGAGCAGCATAGGCAGGGACAGTGACTGTTATTTCTTTCTTGCTTAACCTGGATTCCTTTAGTTTAGGGAAAGAGAAGGATAGGTAGGGAGAGTGTCAGTGTGTTTTGTGCTTGTGCTATAGTGTGCTTAAAAAAAACATTTATTCTAGGGACAGAAAACTGTAGGTAGGGACAGTGTCAGTTTCTTTCACTCTGCAAGTCCTTGTTTCCAGGGACCTGGAAGGACAGTGAGTGAATTGTCCTTGTGCTATATTGTGCTTAAAAAAACATTTATTCTAGGGACAGAAAACTGTAGGTAGGGAGAGTGTCAGTTTCTTTCACTCTGCAAGTCCTTGTTTCCAGGGACCTGTAAGGACAGTGAGTGAATTGTCCTTGTGCTATATTGTGCTTAAAAAAAACATTTATTCTAGGGACAGAAAACTGTAGGTAGGGAGAGTGTCAGTTTATTTCACTCTGCAAGTCCTTGTTTCCAGGGACCTGTAAGGACAGTGAGTGAATTGTCCTTGTGCTATATTGTGCTTAAAAAAAACATTTATTCTAGGGACAGAAAACTGTAGGTAGGGAGAGTGTCAGTTTATTTCACTCTGCAAGTCCTTGTTTCCAGGGACCTGGAAGGACAGTGAGTGAATTCTCCTTGTGCTATATTGTGCTTAAAAAAAACATTTATTCTAGGGACAGAAAACTGTAGGTAGGGAGAGTGTCAGTTTATTTCACTCTGCAAGTCCTTGTTTCCAGGGACCTGTAAGGACAGTGAGTGAATTGTCCTTGTGCTATATTGTGATTAAAAAAAACATTTTTTCTAGGGACAGAAAACTGTAGGTAGGGAGAGTGTTTTTTTTCTTTCACTCTGCAAGTCCTTGTTTCCAGGGACCTGTAAGGACAGTGAGTGAATTGTCCTTGTGCTATATTGTGCTTAAAAAAAACATTTATTCTAGGGACAGAAAACTGTAGGTAGGGAGAGTGTCAGTTTATTTCACTCTGCAAGTCCTTGTTTCCAGGGACCTGGAAGGACAGTGAGTGAATTGTCCTTGTGTTATATTGTGATTAAAAAAAACATTTTTTCTAGGGACAGAAAACTGTAGGTAGGGAGAGTGTTTTTTTTCTTTCACTCTGCAAGTCCTTGTTTCCAGGGACCTGTAAGGACAGTGAGTGAATTGTCCTTGTGCTATATTGTGCTTAAAAAAAACATTTATTCTAGGGACAGAAAACTGTAGGTAGGGAGAGTGTCAGTTTATTTCACTCTGCAAGTCCTTGTTTCCAGGGACCTGGAAGGACAGTGACTGAATTGTCCTTGTGCTATATTGTGATTAAAAAAAACATTTATTCTAGGGACAGAAAACTGTAGGTAGGGAGAGTGTCAGTTTATTTCACTCTGCAAGTCCTTGTTTCCAGGGACCTGGAAGGACAGTGAGTGAATTGTCCTTGTGTTATATTGTGATTAAAAAAAACATTTTTTCTAGGGACAGAAAACTGTAGGTAGGGAGAGTGTTTTTTTTCTTTCACTCTGCAAGTCCTTGTTTCCAGGGACCTGTAAGGACAGTGAGTGAATTGTCCTTGTGCTATATTGTGCTTAAAAAAAACATTTATTCTAGGGACAGAAAACTGTAGGTAGGGAGAGTGTCAGTTTATTTCACTCTGCAAGTCCTTGTTTCCAGGGACCTGGAAGGACAGTGACTGAATTGTCCTTGTGCTATATTGTGATTAAAAAAAACATTTATTCTAGGGACAGAAAACTGTAGGTAGGGAGAGTGTCAGTTTATTTCACTCTGCAAGTCCTTGTTTCCAGGGACCTGGAAGGACAGTGAGTGAATTGTCCTTGTGTTATATTGTGATTAAAAAAAACATTTTTTCTAGGGACAGAAAACTGTAGGTAGGGAGAGTGTTTTTTTTCTTTCACTCTGCAAGTCCTTGTTTCCAGGGACCTGTAAGGACAGTGAGTGAATTGTCCTTGTGCTATATTGTGCTTAAAAAAAACATTTATTCTAGGGACAGAAAACTGTAGGTAGGGAGAGTGTCAGTTTATTTCACTCTGCAAGTCCTTGTTTCCAGGGACCTGGAAGGACAGTGACTGAATTGTCCTTGTGCTATATTGTGATTAAAAAAAACATTTATTCTAGGGACAGAAAACTGTAGGTAGGGAGAGTGTCAGTTTATTTCACTCTGCAAGTCCTTGTTTCCAGGGACCTGGAAGGACAGTGAGTGAATTGTCCTTGTGGTATATTGTGATTAAAAAAAACATTTTTTCTAGGGACAGAAAACTGTAGGTAGGGAGAGTGTCAGTTTATTTCACTCTGCAAGTCCTTGTTTCCAGGGACCTGTAAGGACAGTGAGTGAATTGTCCTTGTGCTATATTGTGATTAAAAAAAACATTTTTTCTAGGGACAGAAAACTGTAGGTAGGGAGAGTGTTTTTTTTCTTTCACTCTGCAAGTCCTTGTTTCCAGGGACCTGTAAGGACAGTGAGTGAATTGTCCTTGTGCTATATTGTGCTTAAAAAAAACATTTATTCTAGGGACAGAAAACTGTAGGTAGGGAGAGTGTCAGTTTATTTCACTCTGCAAGTCCTTGTTTCCAGGGACCTGGAAGGACAGTGAGTGAATTGTCCTTGTGTTATATTGTGATTAAAAAAAACATTTTTTCTAGGGACAGAAAACTGTAGGTAGGGAGAGTGTTTTTTTTCTTTCACTCTGCAAGTCCTTGTTTCCAGGGACCTGTAAGGACAGTGAGTGAATTGTCCTTGTGCTATATTGTGCTTAAAAAAAACATTTATTCTAGGGACAGAAAACTGTAGGTAGGGAGAGTGTCAGTTTATTTCACTCTGCAAGTCCTTGTTTCCAGGGACCTGGAAGGACAGTGACTGAATTGTCCTTGTGCTATATTGTGATTAAAAAAAACATTTATTCTAGGGACAGAAAACTGTAGGTAGGGAGAGTGTCAGTTTATTTCACTCTGCAAGTCCTTGTTTCCAGGGACCTGGAAGGACAGTGAGTGAATTGTCCTTGTGTTATATTGTGATTAAAAAAAACATTTTTTCTAGGGACAGAAAACTGTAGGTAGGGAGAGTGTTTTTTTTCTTTCACTCTGCAAGTCCTTGTTTCCAGGGACCTGTAAGGACAGTGAGTGAATTGTCCTTGTGCTATATTGTGCTTAAAAAAAACATTTATTCTAGGGACAGAAAACTGTAGGTAGGGAGAGTGTCAGTTTATTTCACTCTGCAAGTCCTTGTTTCCAGGGACCTGGAAGGACAGTGACTGAATTGTCCTTGTGCTATATTGTGATTAAAAAAAACATTTATTCTAGGGACAGAAAACTGTAGGTAGGGAGAGTGTCAGTTTATTTCACTCTGCAAGTCCTTGTTTCCAGGGACCTGGAAGGACAGTGAGTGAATTGTCCTTGTGTTATATTGTGATTAAAAAAAACATTTTTTCTAGGGACAGAAAACTGTAGGTAGGGAGAGTGTTTTTTTTCTTTCACTCTGCAAGTCCTTGTTTCCAGGGACCTGTAAGGACAGTGAGTGAATTGTCCTTGTGCTATATTGTGCTTAAAAAAAACATTTATTCTAGGGACAGAAAACTGTAGGTAGGGAGAGTGTCAGTTTATTTCACTCTGCAAGTCCTTGTTTCCAGGGACCTGGAAGGACAGTGACTGAATTGTCCTTGTGCTATATTGTGATTAAAAAAAACATTTATTCTAGGGACAGAAAACTGTAGGTAGGGAGAGTGTCAGTTTATTTCACTCTGCAAGTCCTTGTTTCCAGGGACCTGGAAGGACAGTGAGTGAATTGTCCTTGTGTTATATTGTGATTAAAAAAAACATTTTTTCTAGGGACAGAAAACTGTAGGTAGGGAGAGTGTTTTTTTTCTTTCACTCTGCAAGTCCTTGTTTCCAGGGACCTGTAAGGACAGTGAGTGAATTGTCCTTGTGCTATATTGTGCTTAAAAAAAACATTTATTCTAGGGACAGAAAACTGTAGGTAGGGAGAGTGTCAGTTTATTTCACTCTGCAAGTCCTTGTTTCCAGGGACCTGGAAGGACAGTGACTGAATTGTCCTTGTGCTATATTGTGATTAAAAAAAACATTTATTCTAGGGACAGAAAACTGTAGGTAGGGAGAGTGTCAGTTTATTTCACTCTGCAAGTCCTTGTTTCCAGGGACCTGGAAGGACAGTGAGTGAATTGTCCTTGTGTTATATTGTGATTAAAAAAAACATTTTTTCTAGGGACAGAAAACTGTAGGTAGGGAGAGTGTTTTTTTTCTTTCACTCTGCAAGTCCTTGTTTCCAGGGACCTGTAAGGACAGTGAGTGAATTGTCCTTGTGCTATATTGTGCTTAAAAAAAACATTTATTCTAGGGACAGAAAACTGTAGGTAGGGAGAGTGTCAGTTTATTTCACTCTGCAAGTCCTTGTTTCCAGGGACCTGGAAGGACAGTGACTGAATTGTCCTTGTGCTATATTGTGATTAAAAAAAACATTTATTCTAGGGACAGAAAACTGTAGGTAGGGAGAGTGTCAGTTTATTTCACTCTGCAAGTCCTTGTTTCCAGGGACCTGGAAGGACAGTGAGTGAATTGTCCTTGTGTTATATTGTGATTAAAAAAAACATTTTTTCTAGGGACAGAAAACTGTAGGTAGGGAGAGTGTTTTTTTTCTTTCACTCTGCAAGTCCTTGTTTCCAGGGACCTGTAAGGACAGTGAGTGAATTGTCCTTGTGCTATATTGTGCTTAAAAAAAACATTTATTCTAGGGACAGAAAACTGTAGGTAGGGAGAGTGTCAGTTTATTTCACTCTGCAAGTCCTTGTTTCCAGGGACCTGGAAGGACAGTGACTGAATTGTCCTTGTGCTATATTGTGATTAAAAAAAACATTTATTCTAGGGACAGAAAACTGTAGGTAGGGAGAGTGTCAGTTTATTTCACTCTGCAAGTCCTTGTTTCCAGGGACCTGGAAGGACAGTGAGTGAATTGTCCTTGTGTTATATTGTGATTAAAAAAAACATTTTTTCTAGGGACAGAAAACTGTAGGTAGGGAGAGTGTCAGTTTATTTCACTCTGCAAGTCCTTGTTTCCAGGGACCTGTAAGGACAGTGAGTGAATTGTCCTTGTGCTATATTGTGATTAAAAAAAACATTTTTTCTAGGGACAGAAAACTGTAGGTAGGGAGAGTGTTTTTTTTCTTTCACTCTGCAAGTCCTTGTTTCCAGGGACCTGTAAGGACAGTGAGTGAATTGTCCTTGTGCTATATTGTGCTTAAAAAAAACATTTATTCTAGGGACAGAAAACTGTAGGTAGGGAGAGTGTCAGTTTATTTCACTCTGCAAGTCCTTGTTTCCAGGGACCTGGAAGGACAGTGAGTGAATTGTCCTTGTGTTATATTGTGATTAAAAAAAACATTTTTTCTAGGGACAGAAAACTGTAGGTAGGGAGAGTGTTTTTTTTCTTTCACTCTGCAAGTCCTTGTTTCCAGGGACCTGTAAGGACAGTGAGTGAATTGTCCTTGTGCTATATTGTGCTTAAAAAAAACATTTATTCTAGGGACAGAAAACTGTAGGTAGGGAGAGTGTCAGTTTATTTCACTCTGCAAGTCCTTGTTTCCAGGGACCTGGAAGGACAGTGACTGAATTGTCCTTGTGCTATATTGTGATTAAAAAAAACATTTATTCTAGGGACAGAAAACTGTAGGTAGGGAGAGTGTCAGTTTATTTCACTCTGCAAGTCCTTGTTTCCAGGGACCTGGAAGGACAGTGAGTGAATTGTCCTTGTGTTATATTGTGATTAAAAAAAACATTTTTTCTAGGGACAGAAAACTGTAGGTAGGGAGAGTGTTTTTTTTCTTTCACTCTGCAAGTCCTTGTTTCCAGGGACCTGTAAGGACAGTGAGTGAATTGTCCTTGTGCTATATTGTGCTTAAAAAAAACATTTATTCTAGGGACAGAAAACTGTAGGTAGGGAGAGTGTCAGTTTATTTCACTCTGCAAGTCCTTGTTTCCAGGGACCTGGAAGGACAGTGACTGAATTGTCCTTGTGCTATATTGTGATTAAAAAAAACATTTATTCTAGGGACAGAAAACTGTAGGTAGGGAGAGTGTCAGTTTATTTCACTCTGCAAGTCCTTGTTTCCAGGGACCTGGAAGGACAGTGAGTGAATTGTCCTTGTGTTATATTGTGATTAAAAAAAACATTTTTTCTAGGGACAGAAAACTGTAGGTAGGGAGAGTGTCAGTTTATTTCACTCTGCAAGTCCTTGTTTCCAGGGACCTGTAAGGACAGTGAGTGAATTGTCCTTGTGCTATATTGTGATTAAAAAAAACATTTTTTCTAGGGACAGAAAACTGTAGGTAGGGAGAGTGTTTTTTTTCTTTCACTCTGCAAGTCCTTGTTTCCAGGGACCTGTAAGGACAGTGAGTGAATTGTCCTTGTGCTATATTGTGCTTAAAAAAAACATTTATTCTAGGGACAGAAAACTGTAGGTAGGGAGAGTGTCAGTTTATTTCACTCTGCAAGTCCTTGTTTCCAGGGACCTGGAAGGACAGTGAGTGAATTGTCCTTGTGTTATATTGTGATTAAAAAAAACATTTTTTCTAGGGACAGAAAACTGTAGGTAGGGAGAGTGTTTTTTTTCTTTCACTCTGCAAGTCCTTGTTTCCAGGGACCTGTAAGGACAGTGAGTGAATTGTCCTTGTGCTATATTGTGCTTAAAAAAAACATTTATTCTAGGGACAGAAAACTGTAGGTAGGGAGAGTGTCAGTTTATTTCACTCTGCAAGTCCTTGTTTCCAGGGACCTGGAAGGACAGTGACTGAATTGTCCTTGTGCTATATTGTGATTAAAAAAAACATTTATTCTAGGGACAGAAAACTGTAGGTAGGGAGAGTGTCAGTTTATTTCACTCTGCAAGTCCTTGTTTCCAGGGACCTGGAAGGACAGTGAGTGAATTGTCCTTGTGTTATATTGTGATTAAAAAAAACATTTTTTCTAGGGACAGAAAACTGTAGGTAGGGAGAGTGTTTTTTTTCTTTCACTCTGCAAGTCCTTGTTTCCAGGGACCTGTAAGGACAGTGAGTGAATTGTCCTTGTGCTATATTGTGCTTAAAAAAAACATTTATTCTAGGGACAGAAAACTGTAGGTAGGGAGAGTGTCAGTTTATTTCACTCTGCAAGTCCTTGTTTCCAGGGACCTGGAAGGACAGTGACTGAATTGTCCTTGTGCTATATTGTGATTAAAAAAAACATTTATTCTAGGGACAGAAAACTGTAGGTAGGGAGAGTGTCAGTTTATTTCACTCTGCAAGTCCTTGTTTCCAGGGACCTGGAAGGACAGTGAGTGAATTGTCCTTGTGTTATATTGTGATTAAAAAAAACATTTTTTCTAGGGACAGAAAACTGTAGGTAGGGAGAGTGTCAGTTTATTTCACTCTGCAAGTCCTTGTTTCCAGGGACCTGTAAGGACAGTGAGTGAATTGTCCTTGTGCTATATTGTGATTAAAAAAAACATTTTTTCTAGGGACAGAAAACTGTAGGTAGGGAGAGTGTTTTTTTTCTTTCACTCTGCAAGTCCTTGTTTCCAGGGACCTGTAAGGACAGTGAGTGAATTGTCCTTGTGCTATATTGTGCTTAAAAAAAACATTTATTCTAGGGACAGAAAACTGTAGGTAGGGAGAGTGTCAGTTTATTTCACTCTGCAAGTCCTTGTTTCCAGGGACCTGGAAGGACAGTGAGTGAATTGTCCTTGTGTTATATTGTGATTAAAAAAAACATTTTTTCTAGGGACAGAAAACTGTAGGTAGGGAGAGTGTTTTTTTCTTTCACTCTGCAAGTCCTTGTTTCCAGGGACCTGTAAGGACAGTGAGTGAATTGTCCTTGTGCTATATTGTGCTTAAAAAAAACATTTATTCTAGGGACAGAAAACTGTAGGTAGGGAGAGTGTCAGTTTATTTCACTCTGCAAGTCCTTGTTTCCAGGGACCTGGAAGGACAGTGACTGAATTGTCCTTGTGCTATATTGTGATTAAAAAAAACATTTATTCTAGGGACAGAAAACTGTAGGTAGGGAGAGTGTCAGTTTATTTCACTCTGCAAGTCCTTGTTTCCAGGGACCTGGAAGGACAGTGAGTGAATTGTCCTTGTGTTATATTGTGATTAAAAAAAACATTTTTTCTAGGGACAGAAAACTGTAGGTAGGGAGAGTGTTTTTTTTCTTTCACTCTGCAAGTCCTTGTTTCCAGGGACCTGTAAGGACAGTGAGTGAATTGTCCTTGTGCTATATTGTGCTTAAAAAAAACATTTATTCTAGGGACAGAAAACTGTAGGTAGGGAGAGTGTCAGTTTATTTCACTCTGCAAGTCCTTGTTTCCAGGGACCTGGAAGGACAGTGACTGAATTGTCCTTGTGCTATATTGTGATTAAAAAAAACATTTATTCTAGGGACAGAAAACTGTAGGTAGGGAGAGTGTCAGTTTATTTCACTCTGCAAGTCCTTGTTTCCAGGGACCTGGAAGGACAGTGAGTGAATTGTCCTTGTGTTATATTGTGATTAAAAAAAACATTTTTTCTAGGGACAGAAAACTGTAGGTAGGGAGAGTGTTTTTTTTCTTTCACTCTGCAAGTCCTTGTTTCCAGGGACCTGTAAGGACAGTGAGTGAATTGTCCTTGTGCTATATTGTGCTTAAAAAAAACATTTATTCTAGGGACAGAAAACTGTAGGTAGGGAGAGTGTCAGTTTATTTCACTCTGCAAGTCCTTGTTTCCAGGGACCTGGAAGGACAGTGACTGAATTGTCCTTGTGCTATATTGTGATTAAAAAAAACATTTATTCTAGGGACAGAAAACTGTAGGTAGGGAGAGTGTCAGTTTATTTCACTCTGCAAGTCCTTGTTTCCAGGGACCTGGAAGGACAGTGAGTGAATTGTCCTTGTGTTATATTGTGATTAAAAAAAAAACTTTTTTTCTAGGGACAGAAAACTGTAGGTAGGGAGAGTGTTTTTTTTCTTTCACTCTGCAAGTCCTTGTTTCCAGGGACCTGTAAGGACAGTGAGTGAATTGTCCTTGTGCTATATTGTGCTTAAAAAAAACATTTATTCTAGGGACAGAAAACTGTAGGTAGGGAGAGTGTCAGTTTATTTCACTCTGCAAGTCCTTGTTTCCAGGGACCTGGAAGGACAGTGACTGAATTGTCCTTGTGCTATATTGTGATTAAAAAAAACATTTATTCTAGGGACAGAAAACTGTAGGTAGGGAGAGTGTCAGTTTATTTCACTCTGCAAGTCCTTGTTTCCAGGGACCTGGAAGGACAGTGAGTGAATTGTCCTTGTGTTATATTGTGATTAAAAAAAACATTTTTTCTAGGGACAGAAAACTGTAGGTAGGGAGAGTGTTTTTTTTCTTTCATTCTGCAAGTCCTTGTTTCCAGGGACCTGTAAGGACAGTGAGTGAATTGTCCTTGTGCTATATTGTGCTTAAAAAAAACATTTATTCTAGGGACAGAAAACTGTAGGTAGGGAGAGTGTCAGTTTATTTCACTCTGCAAGTCCTTCTTTCAAGGGACAGAGAAGGACACCTGAAGGTAGCCCTTATTGCTTTTTTCCCATCTCCCTGCAGGCCATCTATTAGAATGTCTGGAAGGCAAACAAGGAGAGGCAGACAGTCAGGAGGCAATAAAAGAGGGCAAGCAGGCTCTGTGTCTGGGGGCAACAGTGCTGGTCGTGGACGCGGTGCATTGTCATCAGCCCATGGCCATGGGACACGCTTGTCCTTCTTTTCGGCAGCTGGACATGTTGAGCCACATCATGCCGAAGACTTGGTAGAGTGGATGACCAAGCCCTCCTCCTCCTCCTCATCCTCTCTCACCCAGGCTCAGGGTACTGGAAAAGCAGCTGCCAAAGCGTCGTCTTCCCTGGTATCAATGTCAGACAAATCATCAGTCACTCCTTCCCTAGACCCACCATGTCCTCCTCCTGAGGAGTCCCCCGAACTGTTTCAGCACAGTGTTGGGTACATGCTCCAGGAGGATGCCCAGCGTTTCGAAGGGTCTGATGATGAAACCCAGCTAGAGGAAGGCAGTAGCGTGAGAGCAGACAGAGGGGATGCTCAAGAAGGACACCAATCTGGCAGTCATGTTCCAGCAGCTGCAGCATACTGCCAGATTGGCTCCAGTGATGAGGAGGGAGGGGATGATGAGGTCACTGACTCCACGTGGGTGCCTAATAGGAGAGAGGAGGAGGAGGAGGATGAGGAGGAGGCACATCTCCAACGAGGCAGGATGCCCTTTGGTGGCCAGCGTAAGGGCAGTACACCGACGGAATCACACCGCAGAGCTCCGCCTGTGCAGGGCGCTGCCTCTGCCCGTCATTCAAAAAGTTCTTTGGTGTGGGCCTTTTTTGAGGCTAGTGCATCAGATCGCACAGCTGCTGTTTGCAACATATGTCTCAAGCGTATATCGCGTGGCCAAAACATCAGCCGCTTGGGTACCACATGCCTGACCAGACATATGTTGACCTGCCATGCAGCTCGTTGGCAAGCCTACCTCAAAGACCCACACCAAAGAACAAAGCGGACCTCTCCTTGCACCGCATCAGCTGGGATCTCCAACCCCACTATAACTTCAGTCCTCTCTGAAACATGCACTGAGAGGAATGAAGGTGTAGAATTAGGTGTGTCACAGCCAAGTACTTGCGCCCACTCTGCTAGCAGTACACCGACGTCCGATTCTAGCAGGCAAATTTCCCTGCCCCAGCTGCTGGACCGTCGAAAGAAGTTCACTCCCAGCCATCCACATGCCCAGCGGTTGAATGCTAGCTTGGCTAAATTGCTAGCGCTTCAACTGCTGCCTTTTCAGTTGGTAGACTCGGCCCCCTTCCGTGAGTTTGTGCAATGTGCAGTTCCTCAGTGGCAGGTTCCCAAACGCCACTTTTTCTCACGGAAGGCTATTCCGGCTCTCTACCGGCATGTGGAAGGCAATGTCTTGGCCTCGCTGGACAGGGCGGTCAGCGGTAAGGTGCATATTACCGCTGACTCATGGTCCAGCAGGCATGGACAGGGACGTTACCTTTCTTTCACGGCCCATTGGGTCACTCTTTTGGCAGCTGGGAAGGATTCAGGACAAGGTGCAGTAGTGTTGGAGGTTGTCCCACCGCCACGCCTCCAAAATGCTACTACTGGTTGTGACACACCTCTCTCCTCCACCCCCTCCTCTTCTTCTTCCTCCATGGCCTCTTCCTGTGGTTTGTCCTATGAACCAGCGGTGCTCCGTAGCCGTTCACGGGGCTACGCAAGTACGCAGGCAAAAAGATGCCATGCCGTGCTTGCGCTGGTGTGTTTGGGGGACAGAAGCCACACTGGGGCAGAGGTCCTGTCTGCTCTGCAGGGCCAGGCCGAGAGGTGGTTGACGCCACGCCAGCTTAAGCCAGGAATGGTGGTTTGCGACAATGGCACCAACCTCCTCTCCGCCCTCCGACAGGGACAACTGACCCATGTGCCCTGTGTGGCTCACGTCCTTAACCTGGTGGTGCAGCGCTTCTTGGGCAGGTACCCGGGCTTACAGGATGTCCTGAGGCAGGCCAGGAAAGTCTGTGTGCATTTCCGCAGATCTTATAATGCCAGTGCTCGCCTGGCTGAGCTGCAAAAGGAGTTGAACCTGCCCAAGAACCGCCTTATATGTGACATGCCCACCAGGTGGAACTCAACGTTGGCCATGCTGCAGCGGCTGCACACGCAGCAGAGGGCCATCAATGAGTACCTGTGCGACTACGGCACCAGGACAGGGTCAGGGGAGCTTGGTTTTTTTTCTCCACGCCAGTGGGGCATGATCAGGGATGCATGCACTGTCCTGGCACCATTTGAGGAGGCCACGAGGATGGTGAGCAGTGACAGTGCATGCATCAGTGACACTGTACCTCTTGTCCACCTGTTGGAGCACACGCTGCGTGGAATAATGGACAGGGCACTTGAGGCAGAACAGAGGCAGGAAGAGGAGGACTTCCTTGCCTCTCAAGGCCCCCTTTACCCAGACAGTGTTCCTTCTGTCCCACCCATCGCACAGGAAGAGGAGGAGGAGGAGGAGGAGGAGGAGGAGGAGGAGGATTGTGTCAGCATGGAGGTGGAGGCTGGCACTCAGCATCATCAGCAGCAGTCTTTTAGGGATGATTTACAGTCCCAAGAAACCAGTGGACTTGTACGTGGCTGGGAGGAGGTGGCTGCGGATCATGTCGTCCTTAGTGACCCAGAGGACTCCGGAGCGAATGCCTCAGCAAACCTACGCTGCATGGCCTCCCTGATCCTGCAAAGTCTGCGGAAGGATCCTCGTATTCTTCGGATCAAGGAGAGGGACCATTACTGGCTGGCCACTCTCCTTGATCCACGGTACAAGGGTAAGGTTGCGGACCTTATGTTACCGTCGCAGAGGGAGCAGAGGATGAGACAACTCCGGGAGGCCTTGCAGAAAGGTCTGTGCAACGCGTTCCCAGAGACTGGGAGGTTGCAAACTCCTGGTCCTGGACAACGAGTTGCTGAGGCTTCGGCCAGTCAAAGAAGGAGCGGTGGGGAAGGTGGCCGTCTGACCGATGCGTTCAGACAATTCTTTAGTCCGCAGCCCCAAAGTATGATCGGTTCCAGCAACCATCGCCAGCGTCTGATAAACATGGTGCAGGAATATCTAGGGGCAAGGTCAGACTTGGACACCTTCCCCACCGAAAATCCTCTGGCTTACTGGGTCTTGAGGATGGATCACTGGCCAGAGCTTGCACAGTATGCAATTGAGCTACTGGCCTGTCCTGCATCCAGCGTTCTTTCGGAACGCACATTCAGTGCTGCTGGAGGATTTGTCACGGATCACAGGGTGCGCCTGTCCACCGACTCGGTTGATCGACTGACTTTCATCAAGATGAACCAGTCTTGGATCACCACCAGCTACCACACACCTGATGCTGATATAACAGACTAATTGATTTTAACATGTCACATCCCTTCAAGACTGATGCTGATGCTGAGTGCCTGTGCTGTTATGTTGACTGGCTATCCTCCTCCTCCGAGTCCTCAATGATACGATTGATGATGATAGCTTGTAAGATCATTTTTGTTTATGGGTGCCGCCACCAGTGCCTAACGCCCAATTTTTCAGCCCCTGTTTAACAGGGGCGTGTAATTACAATTTTTGAAGCAATACTTTGCAACAGGGCTCATTGCTGTGCTCCAAGTACAGTATCTGTGAGGAGTTGCAGTGTTGTGCCACCAGTGCCTAACGCCCAATTTTTCAGCCCCTGTTTAACAGGGGCGTGTAATTACAATTTTTGAAGCAATACTTTGCAACAGGGCTCATTGCTGTGCTCCAAGTACAGTATCTGTGAGGAGTTGCAGTGTTGTGCCACCAGTGCCTAAGGCCCAATTTTTCAGCCCCTGTTTAACAGGGGCGTGTCATTACAATTTTTGAAGCAATACTTTGCAACAGGGCTCATTGGTGTGCTCCAAGTACAGTATCTGTGAGGAGTTGCAGTGTTGTGCCACCAGTGCCTAAGGCCCAATTTTTCAGCCCCTGTTTAACAGGGGCGTGTCATTACAATTTTTGAAGCAATACTTTGCAACAGGGCTCATTGCTGTGCTCCAAGTACAGTATCTGTGAGGGGTTGCAGTGTTGTGCCACCAGTGCCTAAGGCCCAATTTTTCAGCCCCTGTTCAACAGGGGCATGTAATTACAATTCTTGATCTAATAATTCACAGCAGGGCCCATTGCTGCACCCACCAAGAGTAACTGTCAGGGCTTACAGTGTTGTGGCACCAGCACCACCATCAAAGGCCCAATTTTTACTACCACTGTTCAACAATTATATGTAATTAAAATTCCTGATATAATAGTTGACAGCAGGGCGTTCCAGCACCAACCAAGAGTAACTGTGAGTGCTTACAGTGTTGTGCCAACACCAACAACTAAGGGGCCTATTTCTGCAGAGTATATACGGCAGGTCCCTACTTTCAAACATCCAACTTACAAACGACTCCTACTTGCAAACGCAAGAAGACAACAGGAAGTGAGAGGAAATCTACCACTAGGAAGGAAAATTCTCTCCTGTAAGAATAAATATGGGAGAAAGGTGTCTCCTCTGTACTGATGCTTTATCAGCAATCCTTGTTTCAAGAAAAACACCACATTTCAAAAACAGTTGTCATTGGGACGGAAAGTGAGGTGAAATGTTCTGAACAGGGGCACAGACAGCAAAACAAATGTTACAGGGGTGATAACCCTTACCTATGTTTTCCAAAAAGTTTAAAAATAGATTTTTGGTCTGGAGCTACACTTCAACAATGTACCTGTTCAAAATTACAAACAGACTCTACATAAGAACAAACCTACAGTCCCTGTCTTGTATGCACCGCCTGTATAGGGCTGTTCAGAGTATATAGGGCCTTTTTTATTTTATGTGCGGGGTTCCCCTTAATATCCATACAAGACCCAAAGGGGCTGGTAATGGGCTGGGGTAGGGGGGGGGGTCATGGGGTAGCTATGCCATTTTTCTTAAAGAATTTCATCCATATTACCGGGACCAGACATTACATTAAAGCCGCAAGCAGTTTTAAATGGCTTTTTTTTCCTTTAGAAGTGTCATTTTGTGCAGGGACAGTTCTAAACACGGGAAACACGTGGCACTTCACAGGCATACTTTAGACACCCCCCAGGTACGATATTTAAAGGAATATTTGACTTTTTTTTTTCACTTTATGCATCATTAAAATGACTGCTCCCGAAAAACGACCGTTTTTAAAACTTCTTTTTGCATTGATACATGTCCCCTGGTGCAGAACCCGGGTTCCCAAACCCTTTTTAGGACAATAACATGCATAATAGTTGTTATAATTAGCACTTTAGAATTCGAACGTTCGCATCCATTGTATTTAATAGGGTTCTAATGTTCGTTCGAACTTTCGGTCCGTTCGCGGGTTCTGGTGCGAACCGAACCCGGGGGTGTTCGGCTCATCACTACTGGGGGTGACTACGGCCGTTCGGGCCCAACGAGTACACCAATGGAAGTATCGTCCAGATCGGCCACCTCGGTCTCAAATGCATGACCTGGTGCAACTGGTAAAAAAATGGCTGCAGCCTGAGGTGTTGTCGGGCCCCCAAATCGTGGAACGGGTTGTGCTGGACCGATACCTGAGATCCCTGCCAGACGACCTTCAATGGTGGGTCAGCCATGGAGACCCCAAAACAGCAAACCTCCTTGTTGAGATGGTGGAACGATATACAGTGGTGGAGGACCTGCTCGGACCTACCAAGCGCATAGGCCCCAGTCTACCACGGCCTGTTCGACCAACTGCTGCCCTTCGAAAGGATGTTCCAAGGAGTCCTGGAGCAAACACCCCGGAAGGTCAAGAGTCACTCCCGGTACCTCCTCAGCGTTCTGTTCCTGTTCGGAGAGGAGGGGATGTACAATGTTGGCGATGTCATTCCTGGGGTCATACCCGGGCACACTGCCCACTGCAAGAGGAGCCCATGGAATGCAGGGTTCTTCGGAGGGGGTCTTTTTATGCCCATAAAGTATGCACCACACAGCTCGACCTGGGTGAGAAAAAATTTGAGTGTGAAGTCCAAGTGAACCATCTCCCTGCCCGGGCTTTGTTGGACTCCGGAAGCATGGTAACCCTGGTTCATCCTAGAGTAATTGGGAAGATCGGTCCGGTAAGAAAAACCTTACGGGTGGTGTGCATTCACGGGGACACTAGAGAGTACCCTCTTATCTCGGTGACCATCTCCTCAGCATGTGGCACTGGTACTCAAGAGGTGGGGGTGGTAAAGAACTTGGTACATGATGTTATAATAGGACGAGACTGTCCGTTGTTTACAAAACTGTGGGAACAAGGAGAACAGTTCAGAGATTGGGGAGAAACTAGCCTCCCTGTTCCTGCTGCTGAGAGGAATAACCCTGAACTGCCAAATTTTCTTAATGTGGATCCAAATTATGAAATTGCTAATGGTTGGGTTAATGGTGATGAAAGTAGAGCTGATACTGTTGAGAATGTCAAGATATGTGGTCCACAGACCTACCAAAACACTGAGGGGGGAGGACCTTCCCCACTTCAGGTAATGCTGGGGGAAGAGGACGAGGAAGTGCCTTTACCCCTGCCCTGCCAGATTTGGGTGTTCCCCAGGGAGCGTTTGGTACTGCTCAGATGCAGGACCCCACTTTGGCCCATGCAAGGGAATAAGTTGTAGTAATAAATGGGGTTCCCCAAGAGCCAGGTGCGAATGAGCGGTGGCCACACTTCGCAATATATAATGAGTTATTGTATCAGGTTACCAAGGTGAGAGAAAATGTGGTAGAACAATTGTTGGTACCCCAACAATATAGACGAAAGGTTCTGGACCTGGCCCATGACGATGTGTTAGGGAGACACCTGGGAGTTGAGAAGACGGAGGCACGGATCACCGACCGGTTTTACTGGCCAGGTCTGAAAGCAGAGGTAAAGAAATACTGTACCTCTTGTCCCACCTGTCAGTTGACCGCTCCGGTGACCCACTTCCGGAGCCCTTTGATCCCTCTGCCCATAATTGAGGTCCCGTTCGAGAGGATAGCCATGGATATAGTGGGTCCCTTGGTAAAGTCAGCTCGAGGTTACTCCTACATATTGGTGATTCTTGACTATGCCACCCGATATCCTGAGGCGCTTCCCCTTCGGAATACCTCCTCTAAGGCTATTGCCCGGGAATTGTTCCAGTTGTTTACACGGACTGGTTTTCCCAATGAAATACTCACAGACCAGGGCACCCCGTTTATGTCAAGAGTTATGGCCGATGTGTGCAAGCTGTTCCGGATTAAACAGCTGCGCACATCGGTCTACCATCCCCAAAACGGACGGGTTAGTGGAATGCTTTAATAAGACCCTTAAGTCTATGCTCAAGAGAGTGGTACAAAGGGATGGGAAAGACTGGGACTGCCTGTTACCAGCTCTCCTGTTTGCTATCAGGGAAGTGCCCCAGGCCTCCACGGGATTTTCGCCCTTTGAGTTGGTATATGGGCGGAGACCTCGCGGACTACTTGACTTTGTTAAAGAGGAATGGGAAAGTGAACCTGTTCAGCATAAGAGTGTTCTTGAATATGTCTCCCAAATGCAGGAAATGATCCAAACTGTGATGCCATTAGTCAAGGAGCATTTGCAAAAAGCCCAGGAGGCTCAACGACGGGTCTATAACAGGGCTGCTAAAATAAGGCACTTCCAAGTGGGGGATCGAGTAGCGGTGCTAATTCCCACTGTGGAAAGTAAATTCTTGGCCAGATGGCAAGGTCCCTTTGAAGTTGTGGAAAAAGTGGGAGAGGTAAATTATAGAGTCCACCAGCCAGGCAAGAGGAAACCGTATCAGATATATAATGTCAACTTGTTAAAGCCCTGGACCGACAGGGAACCGGTGACCTCCCTGGCTAGTGCAAGACTTGAGCCTCAGGTTGGGGTGGAGAGTGTCCAAGTAGCAAGTACCCTGTCTAAAATCCAAAGTCAGCAGGCAAAGGAGTTCTTGCAGAGAAATAAAGAAAAGTTTTCATACTTGCCAGGGCTAACTAGTGTTATAGAACATGATATTATCACGGAACCTGGAGTCAAAGTTTTTGTCCGGCCCTACCGCATCCCAGAGGCTCAAAGGAAGGCCGTTTCAGAGGAAGTGAAGAAGATGCTAGACCTGGAGATCATTGAAGAATCGCAGAGTGAGTGGTCGAGCCCGATTGTGTTGGTACCAAAGCCCAATGGGACTCTGCGATTCTGCAATGATTTCCGGAAACTTAATGAGGTTTCACGGTTTGATGCCTACCCCATGCCCCGGGTAGATGAGCTTATTGAGAGACTAGGTCCAGCCAGGTATATCACAACATTAGACCTTACCAAGGGGTATTGGCAAATCCCGTTGACTAAGGCTGCTAGAGAGAAAACTGCTTTTTCTACCCCAGAGGGGAGATTTCATTACAAACGAATGCCTTTTGGACTGCAAACTGCTCCAGCCACTTTCCAGCGAGCAATGGATAGGATTTTACGACCTCACCGGGAGTATGCCTCAGTGTACTTGGACGACATAGTCATTTTTAGCAGAGACTGGGAATCACACTTGCCCAAAGTCCAGGCAGTACTGGACTCTCTTTGGAAGGAGGGGTTTACAATAAACCCTGAAAAATGTGCTTTGGGAATGGAGGAGGTGAAATACCTGGGCTATATTGTGGGTAGAGGGGTGGTGAAACCTCAGGTTAGAAAGGTAGAGGCTATACAGAATTGGCCCGCCCCCTCACAAAAAAGCAGGTACGTGCATTTCTGGGCATGGTGGGATACTACAGGAGATTCGTACCCAACTTTGCCACATTGGCGGCTCCATTGACCGATCTGACTAAGGGTAGGAAATCGGTCATGGTGGAATGGAATGCAGATGCTGAAAAGGCTTTTTTGGAGCTCAAGTCAGCACTGTGCCAACACCCTGTCCTGATAGCACCCAATTTTTCAAACGAGTTCATTGTCCAGACTGATGCTTCCGATGTAGGATTGGGAGCTGTGTTGTCACAGGTTGTTCTTGGGGAGGAGCACCCAGTAGTCTTCCTCAGTAGGAAGTTGACACCAGCGAAAAAAAAACTATGCTATAGTTGAACGAGAATGTCTGCCCATTAAGTGGGCTCTGGAATCCCTCAGATATTACCTCGTGGGAAGGAAGTTTAGGTTGATTTCTGACCATGCACCTTTAACATGGATGAGGCAAGGTAAAGGGACTAATGCCAGGATTACACGTTGGTTCCTGGCGCTCCAGGAATTTCAATTTGTAGTGGAGCATAGGCCCGGGAGACTGCATCAAAATGCAGATGCCCTCTCCCGAGTCCATTGTTTTGGCTCCACTGTTGCCTCCACCTCCTTGGCGTTGGGGCACAGGGGGGGATATGTACAGGACGCCGTGGCTGGGTCCTGGAAGGATGCTATATTTCCCCTCTGTTTGGGCTGTGGTTCCTTTAAGGGAACATAAAGTGTTAACACACCTGTCTAGGAAGTGGTTTAAGAGAGACAGGAAGTTTTAGGTGAGGAGGAAGGAGTGTAGTGATGTCTGTGCATGGTGAATGGTGGACACTGCAAAAGCTGTGAAAAGCTGTGAAAAGCTGTGAATGTACATGGCAGTGGCCTGCATTGAAGTCTGCTAGCTGGGAAACTTACCTGTAACACCAAGTAAGGACTGTTTAACTGCAACAGCAGTTATAAGCTCTACAAGTCGGTGAGACTGTTATTTCTTTTTGTTTTGCTGCTGTGAAACCATTTAAGTTTAATAAATGTGCTTTTGTTTGAAAAGCCTGTTTCCTGCGATCTAGCTGGTTCCCCGAACGCTACAATATCCATAAAAGTTTTAAATTTATTTAATTTCCTAGGAGGTGCAAATTTAAGACCCTTGTTGAGAGGGGTTAATTCTGGCTTGGTCAGGGTTTGGGAGCTAAGATTAAAGATGCCTTCTTGGCTCACATCTTTTGCTTTTTTAAGTTGTGCTCTCCTTCCCCCTCTGGTTCCTCTTTGCTTTCCACAGGCCTTTTTACTCCCTGGTTGGGCCTGGGAAAACCCCAATGTTGATCGATATCTCTTTCATACTGGCCCGGAGGAAAATCTCTCGATGGTACCGACCTATATGCCTCCCGGACTCTATTGGTCTGTTCATAATCTTGATAACCCGAATGCCCAGGCCCTTCTCTGTCTCTCAATGGAAAAAATCTATTACGTGTACCTGAATCATTATCATACTCATCTCTATCTCTTTCTGAATAATAATTATTTTCATAATGTGATCTCTGTTTAGGGTATGTATCATAGCTGTAATTCTCAGAATAGGTCCTCTCAGGGACTCTTATAGGTCTCGGTGACTCGCTATAAGTATGATATTGGCCCTGAGAGTATTGTTGTCCATGATCTCGATCATAACTGTTACCCTGTTTGGATTGGGTCTGCTGTGCCCACCCAGAGTTTTTTAAATGTTGTCCTCCCTTCCTGGGTCCTGATGCCCTCGGAGGGGACTGGTTTAGCAGAATTCTGAACTTTTTTAGGAGTTTTAGATGATTCACTCCTAATAGGTAAATGTTGTACATCATTCGTTGGTCCAGATGCAACACTATCACTATGAGTGATCGCATCCATTCTGGAACTATTATCCATTTGTGATTCTGCCAGTAGTTTCTTCTGCCAATCGAAAACTAAACTAGCTTGATAATCACTGTAATCCCTCTTATATTTTTTTCTTTTTTTAGCTTTCTGTTCTTTTTCCTCTTTATCCAATACCTTCAGTAAGTTTAAGGATCTATCCTTATATTCTTCACTTTCTTTGTGAGGGTTTAAGCTATCTTTTAAAGTTTTAATTTCACTGTCAAGCTTAGCTAATTTACTATTCTTCCTGGCAACCAGAAAGCGTAAAAAGCTTACCCCGGCCTCATTAAAGTACCGGAACCATTCTTGTAGCTCTAATTCTCCTTTCTGCGGGCTAACCTGCCATCTTAGGCTCCTTGGTACCATGTTCAGTTTAATGTACGTCTCAAGGAATGCCACATCCCATTGAGTATGAATTTCAGAGGTGGTTAGATTTTTCAGTCTTACAAAAAGTCCACTCAAATCCCCCTCCTTATCATTATACATCTGAAACACCCCCTCTGTGTTGACCACCTTAGAGGCCCTGTATTCAAAGATGTCCATGTCATTAACAATAACAAAAAATGATGTCTAATAAAACTAATATTATTCTGAAATAATAAAGTTAGTGCACAAATGTGTGTGGAACACTGTATTGTGTACCTGACTGCTGCTGTAGGTGGGTATCAATTACAATTTTATCTTGCAAGAGTCTTTCCATTTCCATGTAATAATAATCTTTAGTTAATACTACCAACCCTCCCCCTTTGTCAGCCTGTCTGACCACAATTTGCTTGTCATCTTCTATTGATTTTATCCCTTGCCATATATGTTGACTGGAGGAGTAATTAGCGAGTTCCATATCACGAACATCATCTTGTACCATTTTTCTGAATACTTCAATATGATGGTTTGTTCCTTTTTTGGGGTTGAATACCGAATTGTTTTTAAGGCCGCTATGAACATGGGTGGTTTCATTGGTGGCCACTCTAATATTCATAGTCTGGCCTTCAAAATGTTTTTTAATATTCAATTTTCTAATATGCTTTTCAATATCAATGAACAATTCAAATTTATCGATATTTTTATTGGTGCAAATTTTAACCCCTGTTGCAATACTTCTAGTTCTTGGTCAGAAAATTGGACTCCTGCCAAATTAAATATTCCATCATTCAATGCGTTCTTTTTCTTTTTCGTTCTGCCTCTTCCTCTTCTCCCTCTCTTTCTGTATGTTCCTTTGGGTAATGTGGGGATCTGGGAGGGATGCGGTAGGGCTCTTTCCATCCCCTCCATTCCCCCTGGTAATGGTTCTGATAGGGAGCTGGTCTTCCCCTAAAATTTCCTCTAAAACTTCCTCTCGGGGGTCTAGGTGGATAATATTGGCGATTAGGCTCATAATATCCTGGTTCCATGGATCGAGAATCCAAAGGGGCATATCGATTGAAAGTATCCACTTGGTAGGATGGTGGATAGGGATAAGGGTTGTAAGGAGGCTGATTGGGTTTAGATTGATTAGTACTGGGTTTAATAGAAGGTTTGGTAATTTTTTTAGGGGTACTAGAATTATTTGGAGTTTTCTTAGGTTAAAGTGGAGGGACCGGAATTTGCGTCTCTTTAACAAATGATGTATCAGGGGAGACGGCATTATTAAGTGTATCTTGCCACTTATACACCTTATTGTCTTCAAAATCTTTAATATCTCTTTGATATTTTTTAAGTTTTTTCATTTTTATTTCTCCATCGTACTTAAGCAAATGGGTTTGTAGGAGTTTCGCTTTATCTGTGTATTCACTATGGGTTTTGAACGGTTCCATTTTTTTCCTCGAGGTCTGCAATTTTAGCATCCAACATCACATTTTTTGCCCTGCATCTTCTAACCATTAACTGCATACGTTTTTGTTCACAGGCATTAAAAAACTGGTACCATTCATCCAATAATTGTAAATCTTCAATCCCATCATTGGGACTGACATCCCACCTTAATCTCCTAGGAGTGAGATTCTTGCCTATATACATTTCAAAGGACGCTATGTCCCATCAGAGTCTTATTTGTTTTTCCATATCATACTGTAATTGTTTAAATCCCCTCTCAAGATATAAATCGGGACTAGGGGCTTGCTGGAATAATTCATCTAAATTAATGTGTCTATCTTTCATGAAGTTAAACATATCCATGGCTGCGTGAATAAGATAGTTAAAAAAATATACTAATTCTTGATACTTAAGTGATTCTAATAATGTGATTCAGCGCCACCTATAATTAGATTAGATATAATTAATGTGAATAGAACTATAGAACTAAAAACTATAATATTTAAGCTGCTCCCCTGCGGATGGAGTATATACCTCCTGACTGTGATTAGTAAATGTGAATAGGGGGTGCTATTCGCACAAATTAAAATTAATTAATACGTGATGACAAATATCTTTAGATTAATGAAGTGAAAACAGTGATCAATAGAAAATATAAAAAAACACAATCATGTGATATTTCATATAGACCAGGATTTTGACATCCAATGATAATAATGCCAAAGCGTAGGCAATATTTAAATAATAGTCCCAACTGTGATATATATCGTGTTTCCACAAAAGTAAAAAAATTAGATCAAAAAACTAATAGAGAAAGTTCCAATTAGGTGTTGATAATAAATCAAAGTAGCTTCAAATCCGACATGTGAAAAAACCTTCAACATATAAAGTTCATGTTATTCTGTATTCTTCCTTCACAACAGTGCAGTATTAATCCTTCACCAAATCTTCATGAGAAGAAATACACCCAAAGTGCACAGGTAGTGGATTGCGCTTACCAAATGAAGTGGATCTCTTTACTTAAAAAGATGGTCACAAACAGCTTGAGCAGGATAGTGCCTGCACACATATGGACAGATACTGGTGGAATGAATGACTCTCCTTCCTCTGGCCTCAGGTGGAAGATATGAAACACAAACAGGAAAGCTCCATAGTGCAACCCATTTATTTAATAATAAAAAACAATATAAAATATATAAAACATATGGCCCAGATGGCCTCTTACATTAAAAAGTGCCCATCCCGGCACTGGGGCTGCAGGCAGAAAGTTTGGAGCCGAAAGCTCACGAACCTCCGATGCGGCATGCGTTGAAGCAGCTGCTCGCTGAAGCCCAGACCCGGATGGAGCGCGGTGTGTATAGCACGTGACCAGGCTGCGCCGCCGGCGTATGTTTCGTAGTGATTACGTCTTCAGGGGGGCGTGCCTGGTCACTAAGGTCACATGTATTTATCGTCAATGGGGGTAGAACATGATTGGTAAGCAGGAGCAAATAGCCAAATCTTATTGCAGCCGCAGTACTGGGAAGAACTCCCACATCTTGATCATGATCCCACATTTAATAAGCATCAATTGTTAGACAAAAACTAAATTAATATTCTCAAACCATTAAATTAATACTGATCGAACATATTTAAAACTAATCTGGATATTTAAAAACCTGTGTATGCCAAATTCTTTCTGGCCACTCGATGGCGCCCTCTCTATATAAACACATACCTAAATGAAAAAAATCGTATATGGCCAAAGAATTAGGTTATACATTGGCCAATTAGACAAGATATATATTGGAGAACAATATTATTTTATATCATACCCATATATTAATGGACAATATTATTCTATATTGTACTCATATGATAGTTTCTATAATTATTATTGGCTAATTATTCTTATAAAGAAAGGGGCATAATATATATTGATTAATACCAGTAAAAAACCTAATAAAAGAATCTAATAAAAAAAATTCCCAATCTTATTACAGATGAAAAGGAGACAAAATGCATAATATAAACCCAGACCTATAATCTTGGTAGTTTGAGACCCACTGAAAAATAGATCAAAGACCTTGGTCATAGTCTTGGGATGGCCCCCATTCGTATTTCCCAAGGTACCCATAGTATCACCCTTTAATCATTAATCATTGGACAAAAAGCAATTTAAATCTAGCTCAATATTTAACCCCTTGCTTACCGGGCACATAAACCCCCTTCCTGCCCAGGCGAAATTTCAGCTTTCGGCACTGCGTCGCTTTGAATGACAATTGCGCGGTCGTGCGGCGTGGCTCGCAAACAAAAATGACGCTCCTTTTTTCCCCACAAATAGAGATTTCTTTTGGAGGTATTTGATCACCTCTGCGGTTTTTATTTTTTGCGCTATAAACCAAAAAAGAGCGCCAATTTAAAAAAAAAAACACAATATTTTTGGATTTTTGCTATAATAAATATCCCAATTTTTTTTTTAAAACTATTTTTTCCTCAGTTAAGGCAGATACGTATTCTTCTACATATTTTTGGTTAAAAAAAAATACCAATAAGCGTATAGTGATTGGTTTGCGCAAAAGTTATAGCGCCTACAAAATAGGGGATAGAATTCTGACATTTTTTTTTTTTTTTACTAGTAATGGCGGCGATCTGCGATGTTTGTCAGGACTACGATATTGCGGCGGACACATTGGACACTTTTGACACATTTTTGGGACCATTCACATTTATACAGCGATTAGTGCTATAAAACTGCACTGATTACTGTATAAATGTGACTGGCAGGAAAGGGGTTAACACTAGGGGGCGAGTAAGGGGTTAATATGTTCCCTAATGTGTGATTGCTACTGTGGGGGGAGGGGACTGACTGGGGGAGGAGACCGATCTGTGTCCCTATGTACAAGGGACACAGCATCGGTCTCCTCTCTCCCTGACAGGACATGGATCTGTGTGTTTACACACAGATCCATGTCCTTGTCTCTGTACCGGCCGATCGCGGGTACCTGGCGGACATCGCGGCCGCCAGGCACGCGCATCGGCATCTCAGTGATGCGCCGGGCACGCGCGCGCCGTCGGCGGCGCTCGTGCACCCCCCAGTGGCCGGAGGAGCAGAGGCCGTATAATGACGGCCTCCCGGCATTATAGAACCACTTTGCGGCCGTCATTAGTCGTATGACAGGCGCAAAGTGGTTAAACCATATGGCTGCATACTATTCAATTTATACAACCACCTAGTTTCATTTTGTGAGATGGCCCTTTTCATGTGTGTTCCTCTCCAATGATTGGAGATTTTATCTATCCCAAAAAACCTGCAAAGGCTGGGGTCACTTTGATGGTGACTTTTGAAATGTCTGAACACACTGTGATTTGGAAACCCCTTCTTTATATTCGCTAAATGCTCGTTGATCCTTACTCTTAATAAACGGGTAGTCCTACCCACGTACTGGAGGGAGCATGGACACTCCAGGACGTAGGTAACATGATCAGAATTGCATGTTATCAGGGGTTTAATCTTAAATTTTTCTTTTGTGACATTGGATTGAAAATGTGTCATTTTCTTAGGGTCATCTGATTTTCTCGTGATTCTACATGCTTTGCATCGTGTGCAATGATGAAAACCAGAACCATCTAGAAACGTGCCAAGTTTCCTTGGAGGGTCTGGTACATTACGGGCTATACGATTTCTCAGTCCTGGAGCCCTCCTGTATATGAACTTGGGTTTAGACGTAATAGTGCACTGTAAATCTTTGTCTTTAAGAAGTATCGGACAATATTTCTTAAAAATGGTTTCAACCTCTCTAAATTGCCTATGGAACCCCGACCCAAATGCTAATTCACCTCCAAATTCTTTTTTAGGCCTGGCTACTAGTAGAGTGTTTCTGTCCATAGAGGACACCTGGGCCAGCACTTTTTCAAGGGTCTCTAAGGTGTAACCTTTTTCTAGAAATTTTTGTGTCAGAATGTCAGCCTGCACAAAAAATTCATCATTATTAGCACATTTCCGCTTGAGGCGCATAAACTGGCCTTTAGGTACTGCGCCTATCCATTGCGGATGGTGGCAGCTTTTGGTTGGCACAAAGCCGTTTCTATCAGTCTTTTTGAAGTAGGTTTTAGTCTCAAACTTCATATCTTTTTTACTAATAATAAGGTCCAGATAGTTGACTGAAGTAAGGCTATGTTCTGCTGTAAATTTTAGACCATATTTGTTTGTATTCATCTCTACCAGAAAGATTTCTAGGTTGGTCTCCGTTCCTTCCCAGAATAGAATCACGTCATCTATATATCTTCGGTAAAAATATAGTGACAGAATTTTATTTGAATAAATTGATTCTTGTTCCCATTTATTCAGTACCACATTTGCTACACTAGGAGCATAGCGAGCCCCCATCGCCACGCCCCCAATTTGGTTGTTGTAATGATTATTGGCCCAAAAAAAGTTGTTTCCCATGGCCAATTCAAGGCCTCTGATCAAATAATTAATTTGGGTTTTTTTGATTGTCTTGTAAGAGCCCATTTCAGTGCTTGCAACGCATCTGAATGTCTGATATTAGTATAAAGCGACTCGATGTCGATCGTTACTAATAGCATATTTGGAGTAGCTTGGAGCGATTGGAGTGCTACTATTAGATCTCTGCTATCTTTCAGATAGGAGGGACTAAGAGATACCAATGGTTTAAAAAAAACATCCAAATACTCGCCTAGCCTAGAAAATAAAGATTAAATTCCGCTTATTATGGGTCGCCCCGGAGGGAACTCTTTATTTTTATGTATTTTGGGTAATATATACATTACCGGTACTTTAGGGGCATGAATCATTAAATAATTAGCTTCTTTCTGGTTGAGGATCTGTTTATATAATCCTTCCTCTATCCAATTGTGGAGTTGTGCTTTTAATTGTACTATGGGGTTCATACTGGTGGAATGAATGAATCTCCTTCCTCCGGCCTCAGGTGGAAGATATGAAACACAAACAGGAAAGCTCCATAGTGCAACCCATTTATTTAATAATAAAAAACAATATAAAATATATAAAACATATGGCCCAGATGGCCTCTTACATTAAAAAGTGCCCATCCCGGCACTGGGGCTGCAGGCAGAAAGTTTGGAGTCGAAAGCTCACGAACCTCCGATGCGGCGTGCGTTGAAGCAGCTGCTCGCTAAAGCCCGGACCCGGATGGAACGCGGTGTGTATAGCACGTGACCTGGCTGCGCCGCCGACGTACGTTTCGTAGTGATTACGTCTTCAGGGGAGCGTGCCTGGTCACTAAGGTCACGTGTATTTATCGTCAATGGGGGTAGAACATGATTGGTAAGCAGGAGCATATAAACAAATCTTTTTGCAGCCGCAGTACTGGGAAGAACTCCCGCATCTTGATCATGATCTTGATCATGATCCCACATTTAATAAGCATCAATTGTTAGACAAAAACGAAATTAATATTCTCAAACCATTAAATTAATACTGATCGAACATATTTAAAACGAATCTGGATATTTAAAAACCTGTGTATGCGGCCTTAAAAACAATTCGGTATTCAACCCCAAAAAAGGAACAAACCATCATATTGAAGTATTCAGAAAAATGGTACAAGATGATGTTCGTGATATGGAACTCTCTAATTACTCCCCCAGTCAACATATATGGCAAGGGATAAAATCAATAGAAGATAACAAACAAATTGTGGTCAGACAGGCTGACAAAGGGGGAGGGTTGGTAGTATTAACTAAAGATTATTATTACATGGAAATGGAAAGACTCTTGCAAGATACAACCACCTACCAACCAATTAACGGTAACCCCATAGTACAATTAAAAGCACAACTCCGCAATTGGATAGAGGAAGGATTATATAAACAGATCCTCAACCAGAAAGAAGCTACGGTAATTATTTAATGATTCATACCCCTAAAGTACCGGTAATGTATATATTACCCAAAATACATAAAAATAAAAAGAGTTCCCTCTGGGGCGACCCATAATAAGCGGAATTGAATCTTTATTTTCTAGGCTAGGCAAATATTTGGATGGTTTTTTTAAACCATTGGTATCTCTTAGTCCCTCCTATCTGAAAGATAGCAGAGATCTAATAGTAGCACTCCAATCGCTCCAAGCTACTCCAAATATGCTATTGGTAACGATCGACATCGAGTCGCTTTATACTAATATCAGACATTCAGATGCGTTGCAAGCACTGAAATGGGCTCTTACAAAACAATCCAAAATAAAAAAACAAAACAAATTAATTATTTGATCAGAGGCCTTGAATTGGCCATGGAAAACAACTTTTTTTGGGCCAATAATCATTACTACAACCAAATTGGGGGCGTGGCGATGGGGGCTCGCTATGCTCCTAGTGTGGCAAATGTGGTACTGAATAAATGGAAACAAGAATCAATTTATTCAAATAAAAATCTGTCACTATATTTTTACCGAAGATATATAGATGACGTGATTCTATTCTGGGAAGGAACGGAGACCAACCTAGAAATCTTTCTGGTAGAGATGAATACAAACAAATATGGTCTAAAATTTACAGCAGAACATACTTCAGTCAACTATCTGGACCTTACTATTAGTAAAAAAGATATGAAGTTTGAGACTAAAACCTACTTCAAAAAGACTGATAGAAACGGCTTTGTGCCAACCAAAAGCTGCCACTATCCACAATGGATAGGAGCAGTACCTAAAGGCCAGTTTATGCGCCTCAAGCGGAATTGTGCTAATAATTATGAATTTTTTGTGCAGGCTGACATTCTGACACAAAAATTCCTAGAAAAAGGTTACACCTTAGAGACCCTTGAAAAAGTGCTGGCCCAGGTGTCCTCTATGGACAGAAACACTCTACTGGTAGCCAGGCCTAAAAAAGAATTTGGAGGTGAATTAGCATTTGTGTCAGGGTTCCATAGGCAATTTAGAGAGGTTGAAACCATTTTTAAGAAATATTGGCCGATACTTCTTAAAGACAAAGATTTACAGTGCACTATTACGTCTAAACCCAAGTTCATATACAGGAGGGCTCCAGGACTGAGAAATCGTATAGCCTGTAATGTACCAGACCCTCCAAGGAAACTTGGCACGTTTCTAGACGATTCTGGTTTTCATCATTGCACACGATGCAAAGCATGTAGAATCACAAGAAAATCAGGTGACCCTAAGAAAATGATATATTTTCAATCCAATGTCACAAAAGAAAAATGTAAGATTAAACCCCTGATAACATGCAATTCTGATCATGTTACCTACGTCCTGGAGTGTCCATGCTCCCTCCAGTACGTGGGTAGGACTACCCGTCAATTAAGAGTAAGGATCAACGAGCATTTAGCGAATATAAAGAAGGGGTTTCCAAATCACAGTGTGTCCAGACATTTCAAAAGTCACCATCAAAGTGACCCCAGCCTTTGCAGGTTTTTTGGGATATATAAAATCTGCAATCATTGGAGAGGGACACACATGAAAAAGGGCCATCTCACAAAATGAAACTAGGTGGTTGTATAAATTGAATAGTATGCAGCTATATGGTTTGAATATTGAGCTAGATTTAAATTGCTTTTTCCTGACATGCTCCATGGCAGCATACGTGTGGGTTGGCCCTGCCTCCATAACTACCCAATAGGACCCCCTCCCTATAAATTTTGGCTCTGGGCTCTCAGCCGTGTTCCTTTTTTGTCCTCCTCCGAAGGACAATATGTTTTAGTTCTCCTACCTGAAGACGATTGTTCCTACGATCAAGATTGGCCGACGATATGGTGTCTCATCCCTCCGATAAGCCTTGACTGTGAAGCAGGGTATGGAGTGTATGGCAGAATAGCGCTGATGAGCTGGATTATATCTTCCATTGAAGAGATGAGCGCGCACAGGCCTGATTACCTAGCAGTGTGCAGGTGGCCATTATCTGCTGAAAGCCCGGTGAGTGTTTGGATGCGGTGTCCCTGGCCGAATCAATCGTAGGTGGTGGTAAGCTGTATCGCCTTCATGGCAGCAGTGTTTGTGTTTGTTGTATTGTATCTGCATTGTATTCTTCGTGGTCAGTATATCCCTGTGCGTTCCAGCCGCTGCTCCCTCTTCCTGGAATGAAAGCGAGGCCTGGTTCGCGTATGCGCAAGAGTATCTCGGGCCTTTCGCCGCTGTGACGTCACACGGCGCTAATTTTAAAAGCCTGGGGAAGCCTGTAAACGCCAGGAATGATCGTGGGCATAGCGGCGACTTCCCTGAGCACCTGCAGAGCTTACCCCAGGTAAGTGTTTGTTCAGAAGGGTCTGAATTTGTTTCACTTGTTCCTTTGCTGGAATCTGATTGTTTGCTGTTCCCACCTGCAGTCTCACTGAATAGTCATGGACTCTTCACTGCCTCCTGGTGGCCAAACCTCTTGCAGTAGGTAAGACTGGGATTCTTCCTTTATACTGCCTGCTGAGGGGGGATGAGAGTGGAGTGTAGGGCTTTATTTGACCTCGTGCCTTTTGTCTCTCTCTCTTTATACTTTCTTTCCTTTCAGCCCTTCTAGGTCTGAACAACAGAGTAGTTCCCGCAGACACAGCGGGTCCTCTAAATCACACCACCGGCACTCCTCTTCTGGCTCTAGACACCATGATTCTTCCAGATCCGGACGTCCCAGTAGAGACACTCCTCACCCCCCCCCCCCATCTCACAGCAAGAGGTCAGAGAGACCATGTTGGGGGTGCAGGGCTCCGGTTCCTGCCAGCAAGTCCCTTTGTGATCATTGTTTTTCAAAGGCAGTCAATGAGAGGGAAGGTGCAGATAAACACCTGGAAGCATTGGTTAAGCGGGTCGTAAACGAGTCGCTACTAGAGAAAGATGCTAGAATACAGCATGATTCTCCTCCAGACCCACTGATTCCCTCGTTTGAACAGGGACATGTGCATGAGACTCTGGAAATCTCTCAACCCAGCCATCCCTCAGCTCCTCCCTCAGAAAGTGGTTCAGATGTGGATGATCCTGGGATGGGGTTTGATTATGCCTTAGTTCCTGCTTTAGTGAAAGCAGTTAGAGAAGTTCTGAAATGGGAAGATCCAGTTATATCTCCTCCCAAACAAAGGAAACTTTTTAAACAACTCAGTAAAGAGCGACATTATTTCCTGTTTGTCACGGAAGTGGGTGCCATTATCTCAGAAGAATGGGGTAAAATGGACAACAAAAGTTCTATGCAGTCAGAATTGCAAAATTATATCCTTTTAAGGAAGAAGAGGTAAAACACCTTGATTCAGCTCCCATAGTTGATGCAGCTTTAATGCGTTTGGTTAGATATGTAACCCTTCCTCTGGAAGATACGGTCTCATTCAAAGATCCTCTAGAGAGACGGATTGACTCAGACCTGAAGCAAATCTATCTGACAGCAGGTTCAGTCTGTAAACCAATTTTGGCTTTAGCAGCTATCTCAAAAGCCCTAGAAGCATGGTCAGACAATGTGGATGATTCCCTCAGAAGCATCTCTGAAGAAATGGCGAAAAGCTCTCCTATTCAGGAAATCAGGCTAGCATCTGCCTTTTTGGGGGAGGCCTCTATTGATGTTATTCGCCTAGTGGCTCGAGTAATGTTGTCAACGGTTACTGCACGCCGTGCTTTATGGCTCCGTCCCTGGTCGGCGGATCCCGCTTCAAAGCAAGCTTGGTGCCGCATTCCCTTTGAGGGCTCCTCTCTCTTTGGCAATAAACTTGATAATGCCATTTCCCGGGCCACGGGTGGTAAGTCAGGGTTCCTCTCTCAGGACAGGCGTTTGCAGAACCAGAAACGCACCTTTTCGAGGGCACAGAATACAGATCGTGCAATGGAAGCACGCAGCTACAGGCCTGGTCGTGAATTTTCAAGGACCTGGAAATCCAGACAGTCCTCTTTCAGGAAACCAACTAAAAGTACTCCGTCTGGTAGTCGGGAGTCTACGAAGTCTTTTTGAAATTGGGCCCGTTCAAACATGTCAGGTGGGGGCACGTCTCCTCCACTTCCGGCATGTTTGGGCGGCCTCAATTCAAGATTTTTGGACCATAAAGACGGTCTCTTTAGGCCACACGTGGGTCTTCAACAGCACCCCCGTGCTCAGATACATACCCACAAGTCTTCCAAGTGCAGAAGAAAAGAAACAAGTCTTACTAAGTTACGTAAGCTCTTTATTAACTCAAGGCGCAGCCATTACTGTTCCAGAGGGCGAACGAGGAGAAGGCATGTACTCCCCGTTGTTCATGGTACAGAAAAAGAACGGTACCTGGAGACCAGTAATAGACCTAACGCATCTCAACCGATTGATACGGAAAGAAAGATTCAAAATGGAGTCGCTATTGACAATCCAGCAGTCAGTCCATCCAGGAGATTGGTTAGTGTCAATAGATCTGAAGGACGCATATTTCCACGTTCCAGTGGCTGCAGACTATCAAAAGTACCTCCGCTTTGCTGTAGGCGATCAACACTTACAGTTCACCTGCCTACCTTTTGGTCTCACGACATCACCTTGTGTGTTCTCCAAGGTTCTGTTAGCCATTGTGGCTCTGCTCCAAGTGAAAGGAGTTCGTCTTCATCACTACCTAGACGACCTCTTACTTCTAGCTCAAGACAGATGTCAACTCTTGGAACACAAGAATCTAGTAATCGCCACTCTCCAAGAATTCGGGTGGCTCCTGAATTTGGAGAAGAGTCATCTCATTCCAACACAGTCCCTTGTGTTTCTAGGTGCCCTCTTCAACACAATAGACGGCACCATTTCATTGCCCGAGGAAAAGATTGCAGCAATCCGGGACAGGATCCGCGCAACACTTGCTTCCTCTCACCTGACTGCTCTTCAATGCCTGAAGGTAATCGGCACCATGACAGCCACCATCCCTATAATGAGGTGGGCTCAGTGGCACACTCGCCCATTCCAGAAGGGGTTCCTCCAGCAATGGGACTCCCCCAGCAAGAGTCAACGCATCAGGCTCACTTCATCCATGAGAGAATCTCTTCTTTGGTGGCTTCAGGGGAAGAATCTCTGCAACTGTCACACAATCCGTCCCATCACTTGGATTACTGTAACTTCGGATGCCAGCAATCAGGGGTGGGGCGCTCATTGCCTGTTGGAAATAGCCCAGGGCAGGTGGAACACACCGTCCCAAGGAATTGTGTCCAACATACTGGAGTTGCGGGCTGCCTTCCAGGCGCTCATGTCCTTCCGTCATCTGACAGATTCTTCTGTGATGCTCAGGATGGACAACACAACCACAGATGCTTACATAAGGAAGCAGGGTGGTACCCGCAGCTGGTCCTTACTCCGGGAAGTAGAACCAATCATGAACTGGGCCCAGAAGTACCTATGCAACATCTCTGCAGTGTACATTCCGGGGGTCCAGAATGTTCAAGCGGACTTTCTATTACAAACTCAAATGGACAACAACGAATGGTCTCTACACATAGAGGTATTCAATTGGCTTCTAACTCTGGGAGTGTCTCCAGAAGTGGATCTGTTTGCGTCCCCGTGCAACCACAAGCTGATCAAGTATTACTCAAGGTCTCGGGATCCCCAAGCCTACGGGATAGATGCTCTCACAGACCGGTGGAAATTCAGTCAGGCTTATGCCTTTCCTCCAGTACCTGTGATACTTCAATTCCTTCACAGACTCAGAGTGGAGAGAGTAGAAATCATAGCAGTAATTCCGTTTTGGCCCAACAGGCCATGGTTCTCCCTCTTGACTTCACTCAGTTATCGGGACTCAATCCCTCTACCCCTCAGACCGGATCTCCTATCTCAGGGCACAATGTTGCACCCATGCCCAGCTCATCTGCACCTCAGGGTATGGTTCTTGAGAGGGGAAGGCTGGAAGCCTTAGGATGTCCAGAAGAAGCCATGTCGACTCTCCTTAACGCTAGAAGAAATAGCACCAACAAAGTTTATGAGCGTATCTGGTCAAAATTTACAGATCATATGTCTTCCAGGGCTAATTCCTGTAATTCTCCAGAAGTCCAGGATGTACTTAGTTTCCTACAAACAGGTTTGGACTTGCCTTTAGCAGTAAGCTCTCTTCGAGTGCAAATCTCAGCCATCTCAGCATTTACAGGAATCTCTTGGGCAATCATCCCCTGATTCGCCAGTTCTTTAAGGGTGCTGTCAGACTTAGACCACAGAGAAAACTGAGGTTCCCCAAATGGGACCTGCCTCTTGTACTGGACTATCTTACCACACTCAGCACAGATCCTGAAAAACCTCTTTCGGCAAAAGATCTTACTCTCAAGACCGTCTTCCTAGTAGCGGTCACCTCAGCTAAAAGTGTGTCTGATATCAGAAACTTGGGTTCAAAAGAGCCTTTCCTGACCTTTTTCCCAGATAGAGCAGTATTAATTCCCATGCTGGGTTCAAACCCGAAACTTACATCTATCTTTCATGAAAATCAGGAAATTGTATTGCCCACTTTTGGAACTTCTGAAGGTCAAGATGTTCATCCCCTTGATGTGGGCCACACGTTAAGTCAATACCTGGAAATGACAGAGTCTTTCAGACAAACAGACTTTCTTTTCATTCTTCTTCATGGAAAAAACAGAGGAAAACGGGCCTCAATCAGATCTATTGCTGCATGGATAGTTCAGACCATCCAAAGGGCTTACAAAGCAAAAGGTTTGGCTCCTCCAGAGGCAGTAACTGCGCACTCAACCCGGAGCATCTCTACTTCTTGGGCAGCCTATCGTCATGTCGCACCTGACGTTATATGCAGAGCGGCCTCTTGGTTGTCTATTAATACTTTTGTTTCCCACTATTGTGTCGAACCAGCTGCCTTATCATCACTGAATTTTGGTTTACAAGTTCTGTCGGTTGTTAAATAAATCTTTTTTTTCTTGCCTCAGCATTTTGCCCGCCCGGGTGTGTTTGGCGAGTTATTTCCCACACGTATGCTGCCATGGAGCATGTCAGGAAAACTGAAAATTTATTATCAAATACTTACTGTAATTTTCCTTTCCTGATAGGCTCCATGGCAGCAGGAGTCCCTCCCAATGCTTGGAGTAGGCTAGTTACGGAACACGGCTGAGAGCCCAGAGCCAAAATTTATAGGGAGGGGGTCCTATTGGGTAGATATGGAGGCGGGGCCAACCCACACGTATGCTGCCATGGAGCCTATCAGGAAAGGAAAATTATGGTAAGTATTTGATAATAAATTTTCCGTTTTGTCCAATGATTAATGATTAAAGGGTGATACTATGGGTACCTTGGGAAATACGAATGGCGGCCATCCCAAGACTATGACCCAGGTCTTTGATCTATTTTTCAGTGGGTCTCAAACTACCAAGATTATAGGTCTGGGTTTATATTATGCATTTTGTCTCCTTTTCATGTGTAATAAGATTGGGAATTTTTTTACTAGATTCTTTTATTAGGTTTTTTACTAGTATTAATCAATATATATTATGCCCCTTTCTTTATAAGAATAATTAGCCACTATTAATTATAGAAACGATCATATGAGTACAATATAGAATAATATTGTCCATTAATATATGGGTATGATATAAAATAATATTGTTCTCCAATATATATCTTGTCTAATTGGCCAATGTATAACCTAATTCTTTGGCCATATACGATTTTTTTAATTTAGGTATGCGTTTATATAGAGAGGGCTCCATCGAGTGGCCAGAAAGAATTTGGCATACACAGGTTTTTAAATATCCAGATTAGTTTTAAATATGTTCGATCAGTATTAATTTAATGGTTTGAGAATATTAATTTAGTTTTTGTCTAACAATTGATGCTTATTAAATGTGGGATCATGATCAAGATGCGGGAGTTCTTCCCAGTACTGCGGCTGCAATAAGATTTGGCTATATGCTCCTGCTTACCAATCATGTTCTACCCCTATTGACGATAAATGCACGTGACCTTAGTGACCAGGCACGCCCCCTGAAGACGTAATCACTACGAAATGTACGTCGGTGGCGCAGCCTGGTCACGTGCTATACACACCGCGCTCCATCCGGGTCCGGGCTTCAGCGAGCAGCTGCTTCAACGCACACCGCATCGGAGGTTCGTTACCGTTAATTGGTTGGTAGGTGGTTGTATCTTGCAAGAGTCTTTCCATTTCCATGTAATAATAATCTTTAGTTAATACTACCAACCCTCCCCCTTTGTCAGCCTGTCTGACCACAATTTGTTTGTTATCTTCTATTGATTTTATCCCTTGCCATATATGTTGACTGGAGGAGTAATTAGAGAGTTCCATATCACGAACATCATCTTGTACCATTTTTCTGAATACTTCAATATGATGGTTTGTTCCTTTTTTGGGGTTGAATACCGAATTGTTTTTAAGGCCGCATACACAGGTTTTTAAATATCCAGATTAGTTTTAAATATGTTCGATCAGTATTAATTTAATGGTTTGAGAATATTAATTTCATTTTTGTCTAACAATTGATGCTTATTAAATGTGGGATCATGATCAAGATCATGATCAAGATGGGGGAGTTCTTCCCAGTACTGCGGCTGCAAAAAGATTTGTTTATATGCTCCTGCTTACCAATCATGTTCTACCCCCATTGACGATAAATACACGTGACCTTAGTGACCAGGCACGCTCCCCTGAAGACGTAATCACTACGAAACGTACGTCGGCGGCGCAGCCTGGTCACGTGCTATACACACCGCGCTCCATCCGGGTCCGGGCTTTAGCGAGCAGCTGCTTCAACGCACGCCGCATCGGAGGTTCGTGAGCTTTCGGCTCCAAACTTTCTGCCTGCAGCCCCAGTGCCGGGATGGGCACTTTTTAATGTAAGAGGCCATCTGGGCCATATGTTTTATATATTTTATATTGTTTTTTATTATTAAATAAATGGGTTGCACTATGGAGCTTTCCTGTTTGTGTTTCATATCTTCCACCTGAGGCCGGAGGAAGGAGATTCATTCATTCCACCAGTATCTGTCCATATGTGTGCAGGCATTATCCTGCTCAAGCTGTTTGTGACCATCATTTGAAGGAAAGAGGTCCACTTCATTTGGTAAGCGCAATCCACTACCTGTGCACTTTGGGTGTATTTCTTCTCATGAAGATTTGGTGAAGGATTAATACTGCACTGTTGTGAAGGAAGAATACAGCATAGCATGAACTTTATATGTTGAAGGTTTTTTCACATGTCAGATTTGAAGCTACTTTGATTTATTATCAACACCTAATTGGGACTTTCTCTATTAGTTTTTTGATCTAATTTTTTTACTTTTGTGGAAACACAATATATATCACAGTTGGGACTATTATTTAAATATTGCCTACTTTTTGGCATTATTATCATTGGATGTCAAAATACTGGTCTATATGAAATATCACATGATTGTGTTTTTTTATATTTTCTATTGATCACTGTTTTCACTTCATTAATCTAAAGATATTTGTCATCACATATTCATTTTAATTTGTGTGAATAGCGCCCCCTATTCACATTAACTAATCACAGTCAGGAGGTATATACTCCATCCACAGGGGAGCAGCTTAAATATTATAGTTTTTAGTTCTATAGTTCTATTCACATTAATTATATCTAATCTAATTATAGGTGGCGCTGAATCACATTACTAGAATTATATCAGCTTATAACTCACTGCGGGAGGGAAAGAAAATACCGAATGAGACGCTGTTGGCACATATAACAGTCATCCCAAAGGAAGGTAAAGATCCATCACAATGCGCTAGCTACCGCCCTATATCACTGTTGAATGTGGACCTAAAAGTATTCACTAAGATTCTTGCCACAAGATTAATAGAGTATATCCCGGATTTAATACACCCAGATCAAGTGGGATTTACCCCTGGGCGAGAGGGAAGAGAAAACACACAACGGGTGGTGAGTGCGATTTATCTAGCACAAAAACAGAGGATGCAAATGATATTAGTATCTGCTGACGCAGAAAAAACTTTTGATAGAGTGGAATGGATGTTTCTAAAAGCAACGCTACAGCATATAGGACTGAGAGAAGGGATGATGAGCTGGTTTGATAATCTATACTCAGAACCGAGCGCGAGGGTAAATATAAATGATAAAATCTCGGAGCCATTTCTTATTCAAAATGGGACAAGACAAGGTTGCCCACTGTCGCCTATTATTTTTATTTTGACAATAGAACCCTTTTTAAGGAAGATACGGGCAAATCCGAAACATTAAGGGGATAATAACGAAGGGGGAAGAACAGAAACTGCTGATTACTTTTTTTTTTTATAACGTCACCGGTAGGGATGAGCTTCGTGTTCGAGTCGAACATACGTTCGACTCGAACATCGGCTGTTCGATCGTTCGACGAAGATCGAACGATTTGGGCCGTTCGCGCCAAATTCGAGTGACGCGAACGGCCCACAATGCACTACGCCATCGCAGTGTCATCCAGGCGCTGTGATTGGCCAAGCATGCACTGTGACCCCGCATGCTTGGCCAATCACAGCGCCGGCAGCGAGGAGAGCAATGATTGGCCACAGGCAGGATGCCTGTGGCCAATTATTGCTGAGGGTGTTTAGTACACGCCCCACACTATAAAAGGCCGCCAGCACGGCGGCCTAGTGTAGTGTGTTCCGGAGCAGGGATAGAGCAGCATAGGCAGGGACAGTGACTTTTATTTCTTTCTTGCTTAACCTGCATCATACATACTAGGGGGAATACAACTGGGGGGATCCGTAGTGGAGAAGGATCTGGGGGTTTTGGTAGATCATAAGCTCAATAATGGCATGCAATGCCAAGCTGTGGTTTCCAAGGCGAGCAAAGTCCTTTCTTGTATTAAGAGAGGTATGGACTCCAGAGAGAGAGATATAATTTTGCCCCTGTACAAATCATTAGTAAGGCCTCATCTGGAATACGCAGTTCAGTTTTGGGCACCAGTTCTCAAAAAGCATATCGGGGAACTGGAGAAAGTGCAGAGAAGGGCAACCAAACTGATAAGAGGCATGGAGGAGCTCAGCTATGAAGAAAGATTAGAGGAACTGAATTTATTCACTCTTGAGAAGAGGAGAATAAGGGGGGATATGATTAACATGTACAAATATATAAGGGGTCCATATAGTGAACTTGGTGATGAGTTATTCACTTTACGGTCAACACAGAGAACAAGGGGGCACTCTTTACGTCTAGAAGAAAAAAGATTTCATCTCCAAATGCGGAAAGGTTTCTTCACAGTAAGAGCTGTGAAAATGTGGAACAGACTCCCTGCAGAGGTGGTTCTGGCCAGCTCAGTAGATTGCTTTAAGAAAGGCCTGGATACTTTCCTAAATGTACATAATATAACTGAGTACTAACAGTTCTTGGTAAAGTTGATCCAGGGTAAATCCGATTGCCTCTCGGGGGATCAGGAAGGAATTTTTTCCCCTGCTGTAGCAAATTGTATCATGCTCTGCTGGGGTTTTTTGCCTTCCTCTGGATCAACTGTGGGTATAGAAGTGGGTATATGGGAGTGCACGATATTTTTATTTTATTTTAGTTATTTTTTTATTTTTATTTTTTTATGGTTGAACTGGATGGACTTTGTCTTTTTTCAACCTGACTAACTATGTAACTATGTAACCTGGATTCCTTTAGTTTAGGGAAAGAGAAGGATAGGTAGGGAGAGTGTCAGTGTGTTTTGTGCTTGTGCTATAGTGTGCTTAAAAAAAACATTTTTTCTAGGGACAGAAAACTGTAGGTAGGGAGAGTGTCAGTTTCTTTCACTGTGCAAGTCCTTGTTTCTAGGGACCTGGAAGGACAGTGAGTGAATTCTCCTTGTGCTATATTGTGCTTAAAAAAAACATTTTTTCTAGGGACAGAAAACTGTAGGTAGGGAGAGTGTCAGTTTCTTTCACTGTGCAAGTCCTTGTTTCCAGGGACCTGGAAGGACAGTGAGTGAATTCTCCTTGTGCTATATTGTGCTTAAAAAAAACATTTTTTCTAGGGACAGAAAACTGTAGGTAGGGAGAGTGTCAGTTTCTTTCACTGTGCAAGTCCTTGTTTCTAGGGACCTGGAAGGACAGTGAGTGAATTCTCCTTGTGCTATATTGTGCTTAAAAAAAACATTTTTTCTAGGGACAGAAAACTGTAGGTAGGGAGAGTGTCAGTTTCTTTCACTGTGCAAGTCCTTGTTTCCAGGGACCTGGAAGGACAGTGAGTGAATTCTCCTTGTGCTATATTGTGCTTAAAAAAAACATTTTTTCTAGGGACAGAAAACTGTAGGTAGGGAGAGTGTCAGTTTCTTTCACTGTGCAAGTCCTTGTTTCCAGGGACCTGGAAGGACAGTGAGTGAATTCTCCTTGTGCTATATTGTGCTTAAAAAAAACATTTTTTCTAGGGACAGAAAACTGTAGGTAGGGAGAGTGTCAGTTTCTTTCACTGTGCAAGTCCTTGTTTCAAGGGACAGAGAAGGACACCTGAAGGTAGCCCTTATTGCTTTTTTCCCATCTCCCTGCAGGCAATCTATTAGAATGTCTGGAAGGCAAACAAGGAGAGGCAGACAGTCAGGAGGCAATAAAAGAGGGCAAGCAGGCTCTGTGTCTGGGGGCAACAGTGCTGGTCGTGGACGCGGTGCATTGTCATCAGCACATGGCCATGGGACACGCTTGTCCTTCTTTTCCGCAGCTGGACATGTTGAGCCACATCATGCCGAAGACTTGGTAGAGTGGATGACCAAGCCCTCCTCCTCCTCCTCATCCTCTCTCACCCAGGCTCAGGGTACTGGCAAAGCAGCTGCCAAAGCGTCCTCTTCCCTGGTATCAATGTCAGACTCATCATCAGTCACTCCTTCCCTAGACCCACCATGTCCTCCTCCTGAGGAGTCCCCCGAACTGTTTGAGCACAGTGTTGGGTACATGCTCCAGGAGGATGCCCAGCGTTTCGAAGGGTCTGATGATGAAACCCAGCTACAGGAAGGCAGTAGGGTGAGAGCAGACAGAGGGGATGCTCAAGAAGGACACCAATCTGGCAGTCATGTTCCAGCAGCTGCAGCATACTGCCAGATTGGCTCCAGTGATGAGGAGGGAGGGGATGATGAGGTCACTGACTCCACGTGGGTGCCTAATAGGAGAGAGGAGGAGGAGGATGAGGAGGAGGCACATCTCCAACGAGACAGGATGCCCTTTGGTGGCCAGCGTAAGGGCAGTACACCGACGGAATCACACCGCAGAGCTCCGCCTGTGCAGGGCGCTGCCTCTGCCCGTCATTCAAAAAGTTCCTTGGTGTGGGCCTTTTTTGAGGCTAGTGCATCAGATCGCACAGCTGCTGTTTGCAACATATGTCTCAAGCGTATATCGCGTGGCCAAAACATCAGCCGCTTGGGTACCACATGCCTGACCAGACATATGTTGACCTGCCATGCAGCTCGTTGGCAAGCCTACCTCAAAGACCCACACCAAAGAACAAAGCGGACCTCTCTTTGCACCGCATCAGCTGGGATCTCCAACCCCACTATAACTTCAGTCCTCTCTGAAACATGCACTGAGAGGAATGAAGGTGTAGAATTAGGTGTGTCACAGCCAAGTACTTGCGGCCACTCTGCTAGCAGTACACCGACGTCCGATTCTAGCAGGCAAATTTCCCTGCCCCAGCTGCTGGACCGTCGAAAGAAGTTCACTCCCAGCCATCCACATGCCCAGCGGTTGAATGCTAGCTTGGCTAAATTGCTAGCGCTTCAACTGCTGCCTTTTCAGTTGGTAGACTCGGCCCCCTTCCGTGAGTTTGTGCAATGTGCGGTTCCTCAGTGGCAGGTTCCCAAACGCCACTTTTTCTCACGGAAGGCTATTCCGGCTCTCTACCGGCATGTGGAAGGCAATGTCTTGGCCTCGCTGGACAGGGCGGTCAGCGGTAAGGTGCATATTACCACTGACTCATGGTCCAGCAGGCATGGACAGGGACGTTACCTTTCTTTCACGGCCCATTGGGTCACTCTTTTGGCAGCTGGGAAGGATGCAGGACAAGGTGCAGTAGTGTTGGAGGTTGTCCCACCGCCACGCCTCCAAAATGCTACTACTGGTTGTGACACACCTCTCTCCTCCACCCCCTCCTTATTTTCTTCCTCCATGGCCTCTTCCTGTGGTTTGTCCTATGAACCAGCGGTGCTCCGTAGCCGTTCACGGGGCTACGCAAGTACGCAGGCAAAAAGATGCCATGCCGTGCTTGCGCTGGTGTGTTTGGGGGACAGAAGCCACACTGGGGCAGAGGTCCTGTCTGCTCTGCAGGGCCAGGCCGAGAGGTGGTTGACGCCACGCCAGCTTAAGCCAGGAATGGTGGTTTGCGACAATGGCACCAACCTCCTCTCCGCCCTCCGACAGGGACAACTGACCCATGTGCCCTGTGTGGCTCACGTCCTTAACCTGGTGGTGCAGCGGTTCTTGGGCAGGTACCCGGGCTTACAGGATGTCCTGAGGCAGGCCAGGAAAGTCTGTGTGCATTTCCGCAGATCTTATAATGCCAGTGCTCGCCTGGCTGAGCTGCAAAAGGAGTTGAACCTGCCCAAGAACCGCCTTATATGTGACATGCCCACCAGGTGGAACTCAACGTTGGCCATGCTGCAGCGGCTGCACACGCAGCAGAGGGCCATCAATGAGTACCTGTGCGACTACGGCACCAGGACAGGGTCAGGGGAGCTTGGTTTTTTTTCTCCACGCCAGTGGGGCATGATCAGGGATGCATGCACTGTCCTGGCACCATTTGAGGAGGCCACGAGGATGGTGAGCAGTGACAGTGCATGCATCAGTGACACTGTACCTCTTGTCCACCTGTTGGAGCACACGCTGCGTGGAATAATGGACAGGGCACTTGAGGCAGAACAGAGGCAGGAAGAGGAGGACTTCCTTGCCTCTCAAGGCCCCCTTTACCCAGACAGTGTTCCTTCTGTCCCACCCATCGCACAGGAAGAGGAAGAGGAGGAGGAGGAGGAGGAGGATTGTGTCAGCATGGAGGTGGAGGCTGGCACTCAGCATCATCAGCAGCAGTCTTTTAGGGATGATTTACAGTCCCAAGAAACCAGTGGACTTGTACGTGGCTGGGAGGAGGTGACTGCGGATCATGTCGTCCTTAGTGACCCAGAGGACTCCGGAGCGAATGCCTCAGCAAACCTACGCTGCATGGCCTCCCTGATCCTGCAAAGTCTGCGGAAGGATCCTCGTATTCTTCGGATCAAGGAGAGGGACCGTTACTGGCTGGCCACTCTCCTTGATCCACGGTACAAGGGTAAGGTTGCGGACCTTATGTTACCGTCGCAGAGGGAGCAGAGGATGAGACAACTCCGGGAGGCCTTGCAGAAAGGTCTGTGCAACGCGTTCCCAGAGACTGGGAGGTTACAAACTCCTGGTCCAGGACAACGAGTTGCTGAGGCTTCGGCCAGTCAAAGAAGGAGCGGTGGGGAAGGTGGCCGTCTGACCGATGCGTTCAGACAATTCTTTAGTCCGCAGCCCCAAAGTATGATTGGTTCCAGCAACCATCGCCAGCGTCTGATAAACATGGTGCAGGAATATCTAGGGGCAAGGTCAGACTTGGACACCTTCCCCACCGAAAATCCTCTGGCTTACTGGGTCTTGAGGATGGATCACTGGCCAGAGCTTGCACAGTATGCAATTGAGCTACTGGCCTGTCCTGCATCCAGCGTTCTTTCGGAACGCACATTCAGTGCTGCTGGAGGATTTGTCACGGATCACAGGGTGCGCCTGTCCACCGACTCGGTTGATCGACTGACTTTCATCAAGATGAACCAGTCTTGGATCACCACCAGCTACCACACACCTGATGCTGATATAACAGACTAATTGATTTTAACATGTCACGTCCCTTCAAGACTGATGCTGATGCTGAGTGCCTGTGCTGTTATGTTGACTGGCTATCCTCCTCCTCCGAGTCCTCAATGATACGATTGATGATGATAGCTTGGAAGATCATTTTTGTTTATGGGTGGCGCCACCAGTGGCTAAGGCCCAATTTTTCAGCCCCTGTTTTACAGGGGCGTGTACTTACAATTTTTTTAGCAATAATTTGCCATAGGGCTCATTGCTGTGCTCCAAGTACAGTATCTGTGAGGGGTTGTAGTGTTGTGCCACCAGTGCCTAAGGCCCAATTTTTCAGCCCCTGTTCAACAGGGGCATGCAATTACAATTCTTGATGTAATAATTCACAGCAGGGCCCATTCCTGCACCCACCAAGAGTAAGTCTGAGGGCTTACAGTGTTGTGGCAACGCCACCACCACCACCACCACGAAAGGCCCAATTTTTCAGCCACTGTTCAAAAGGGGCATGTAATTACAATTCTTGATCTAATAATTCACAGCAGGGCCCATTCCTGCACCCACCAAGAGTAACTCTGAGGGCTTACAGTGTTGTGGCAACACCACCACCACCACCACCACCACCACGAAAAGCCCAATTTTTCAGCCCCTGTTCAACAGGGGCATGCAATTACAATTCTTGATCTAATAATTCACAGCAGGGCCCATTGCTGCACCCACCAAGAGTAACTGTCAGGGCTTACAGTGTTGTGGCACCAGCACCACCATCAAAGCCCCAATTTTTACTACCACTGTTCAACAATTATATGTAATTAAAATTCCTGATATAATAGTTGACAGCAGGGCGTTCCAGCACCAACCAAGAGTAACTGTGAGTGCTTACAGTGTTGTGCCAACACCAACAACTAAGGGGCCTATTTCTGCAGAGTATATACGGCAGGTCCCTACTTTCAAACATCCAACTTACAAACGACTCCTACTTGCAAACGAAAGAAGACAACAGGAAGTGAGAGGAAATCTACCCCTAGGAAGGAAAATTCTCTCCTGTAAGAATAAATATGGGAGAAAGGTGTCTCCTCTGTACTGATGCTTTATCAGCAATCCTTGTTTCAAGAAAAACACCACATTTCAAAAACAGTTGTCATTGGGACGGAAAGTGAGGTGAAATGTTCTGAACAGGGGCACAGACAGCAAAACAAATGTTACAGGGGTGATAACCCTTACCTATGTTTCCCAAAAAGTTTAAAAATAGATTTTTGGGCTGGAGCTACAGTTCAACAATGTACCTGTTCAAAATGACAAACACATTCTACATAAGAACAAACCTACAGTCCCTGTCTTGTATGCACCGCCTGTATACGGCTGTTCAGAGTATATAGGGCCTTTTTTATTTTATGTGCGGGGTTCCCCTTAATATCCATACAAGACCCAAAGGGGCTGGTAATGGGCTGGGGTGGGGGGGGGGGGTCATGGGGTAGCTATGCCATTTTTCTTAAAGATTTTCATCCATATTACCGGGACCAGACATTACATTAAAGCCGCAAGAAGTTTTAAATGGCTTTTTTTTTCCTTTAGAAGTGTCATTTTGTGCAGGGACAGTTCTAAACACGGGAAACACGTGGCACTTCACAGGCATACTTTAGACACCCCCCAGGTACGATATTTAAAGGAATATTTGACTTTTTTTTTCACTTTATGCATCATTAAAATGACTGCTCCCGAAAAACGACCGTTTTTAAAACTTCTTTTTGCATTGATACATGTCCCCTGGTGCAGAACCCGGGTTCCCAAACCCTTTTTAGGACAATAACATGCATAATAGTTGTTATAATTAGCACTTTAGAATTCGAACGTTCGCATCCATTGTATTTAATAGGGTTCTAATGTTCGTACGAACTTTCGGTCCGTTCGCGGGTTCTGGTGCGAACCGAACCCGGGGGTGTTCGGCTCATCACTAGCCACCGGTTATAGCCCTGCCTTCCCTGCTGGCAGAACTAAGAGAATATGGAAAATTTTCCAATTTTAAGGTGAAATATGGGAAATCAGTGGCAATGGGAATGGAAATAAAATCCTCACTACTACATCAGATAACTACACAATTTGATTTTAGATGGACAGATTCCCATATAAGCTAGTTAGGGACTAAGATATCGAGAAACTTAAACAAACTATTCAAACTTAACGATGTAGCATTGGGTAGACGAATAAAACTAGACTTACTGAGATGGGATAAAGAAATCTTTACTTGGTTCGGGCGGACAAATATAATAAATGAACATGTTACCGAGACTTCTGTATCGAATACAGACTTTACCAATTAAGATCCCCCAAAGTTTTTTGAGGGATCTTAGGTCAAGGTTCCTGAAATTCATTTGGGCGGGGAAACCGGCGAGGATACGTAGAACTATTTTGTCATTGCCCAAAGGGGAAGGAGGGATTGGGCTCCCGGACCCAGTAAAGTATCAGGAAGCATCTCATTTAGTTAGAGTAGTAGAGTGGTGTGGGCATAATAAGAAACTCTGGATAAAAATGGAACAGGCAACAGTGAATATACCCCTGGAAGGCCTAGTGTGGATCCCAGAAGCTGAAATGCCAGCAGAAATAAACACCCAACGATAGGGGCCACTATACGAACAATTAAAAAGGTTTTTGAAAAAACAAATATGTCTAAATACCCGAGTCCAATGACTCCGATCCTGGGCACCAGGGCATTTCAGCCAGGTTTGATAGTTTAAAGATTCAATGCTCTACGACAAAGAGGTATTAGTAGAATTACTCACTTTTCAAAAGATAATCGACTAATGACAAAGAGAGAGATTGAAAGAGAGGTAGCACCAGAATTAGATTTTTTTCAGATGATGCAATTAGAAGCGTTCTTACGGACAAAGGCAAAGATATATACAGAAGTCAGAACATTGTCAAAATTTGAGCAGATATGCCTGAAGGGGAGCCCCCTGAAACACTCATTGTCTTATTTCTATGCAATACTAATTAATTTAGACATACCACAAGAACTTACGTTCCTTCAGGCTTGGGAGAGGGACTTAAGCCGCGTACACACGACCGGTTTTCTCGGCAAGAAACGACAAGAAAACTGTTGGGAGAGCTTTCTTGCTGAGAAAACTGTTCGTGTGTATGCTTTCTCGTCGAGAAAACTGTCCAAAATCTCGACGAGAAAAAAGACAACCTGCGGTATTTTTTCTCGTCAGAATCTCAGTTTTTCTCGACGTGAATCTCGTCAGACTGTTTTTGGACGAGAAAACCGTTCGTGTGTATGCTTTTCTGAGTCTTCAAAAACCGCGCATTGTCAGACTCAAGTATGAGACGGGAGCACACCTTCTTGTAAAACTGGCGTTCGTAATGGAGATAGCACATTCGTCACACTGTAACGAACTGAAAGCGCGAAGTCTGAAAAGCATCTCTTCCCAAACTTTTACTAACACGCGGCAACACGAGATTAGCAAAAGCAGCCCAAGGGGTGGCGCCATGAGAATTGAACTTCCCCTTTATACTGCCGTCGTACGTGTTGTACGTCACCACGCTTTTAGACCGACGAGATTTTGGATTCACAGTGTGTAGGCAAGGAAAGCTTCACAAGAATCTCGTCATGCTTGACAAGAAACCCGTCGAGAAAAAGGACGTTTTTTTGCGACGAGAAACTCAGCCGTGTGTATGAGGCTTTAGGGTTAACATTCTCCCAAGAACAGAGAGACAGGATCTTGTTATTTACACACAAGGCCTCAGTAGAGAGCAAGATACCAGGAGGGAGGATACAAAATTTTAACTAGATGGTATAGAACACCAAGAGTACTGCATCGAATATATCCTCAGACGTCAGATGCCTGCTGGAGATGTCACATGACAGAAGGGACTCTATTACATATTTTCTGGGAATGTGGGAAAATACAGGAGTTTTGGAAAATGGTAATAGAAACTATCAAAATAATTACAGGAGTGTCTTTAGAAAACAGACCAGCAGCCATTCTAATACTAGATATACCTATATCAGTGGAAAAATAAAAAAATTCACTACTAAGACATCTTATTATAGCCGCGAGGGCGTGTGTCCCTGTCCTGTGGAAAAAGGAGAGTCCACGAACTAGAGCACAATGGTTCACTAGAATCGCATAGATTTAACAGATGGAGAACCTCACAATGGCAATGAAAGATCAAGATGGGAGATACCGGACGATATGGGCACCCTACTTGAAATATAGTGAGGAGCGGGGAGGGGGTGGGGTTCGGGGAGAGGAGGAGAGAGAGGAGGTGTGAGGGTGGGAGGGTGTAATCTTTCCCGCCCTCTTTTTTCCCTTTTTTTTGTCTTTGGTTGGGGGAGGGAGGGGGGGCTTCATGGAAAAGAAAGGCAGAGGTTAAGGAGGAAAAGAGAAGTCACATTGAATTAATGAAGCATAAAGGAGGTGGGAGAATACAAGATTGTAGTCTCTTTTTTTTTGTGTTTGATTTTTGATTGATATAAAGAGATGGTAAAAAACGTGAAAACTTGTAATGTGAAATCTAAGGAAGAATAAAGAATTTATAAAAAATAAATAAAAAAAAATACCTTTGTTTCTGCTCCTGTGTTGGCATATCCTGATCCTACGTTGCCTTTTATCCTTGAGGTTGATGCTTCTGAGACTGGAGTTGGTGCTCTTCTGTCTCAACGTCCTAGCTCTGACAGCGCTATGCATCCGTGTGGCTACTTTTCCAAGAAATTGCCACCTGCGGACTGCAATTACGAGATTGGTGACAGGGCGCTTTTGGCGATCATTTTAGCCCTGAAGGAATGGAGACATCTCCTCGAAGGTACCACTGTGCCGGTGCTCATTCTTACTGACCAAAAGAATCTCACATTCTTGTCTGAGGCTAAGCCCTTTCTCCCAGAAGGGCACGATGGGCTCTTTTCTTGTCGAGTTTCAATTACATTGTCTCATTCTTACCCGGTACTAAGAATGTAAAGGCTGACGCCTTGTCACGAAAATTTTCCTCCACTTCCAAGTTAGAGTCGGTTCCTGTGATTCCTCCTGATCGTATTCTGGCTACGGTTCGCACCAGTCTCACTTTCTCCTTTGGGAGACAAAATTCTGTCTGCTCAGGTCGATGCTCCTCCTGAGAAACCTTGTGATCGCTGATTTGTACCCGAGAGTCTCCGTACTGCCGTGCTCCAGACTTATCATTCTCCCAAGGCTGCTGGCCACCCTGGGAAGATTCAACTCTGTTGGGCTATTTCCCAACAATTCTGGTGGCCTAGTATACGTGCCGATGTAGCCGCCTTCGTAGCTGCCTGTTCCGTGTGTGCTCAGAGTAAGACTCCACGACACCTTCCAGTGGGCCTCCTACAACCCATACCCAATGGAGAGAGGCCCTGGACCCACCTGTCTATGGATTTCATTGTGGAGTTACCCAACTCCCAGGGCAACACAGTTATCCTTATTCAAAAAGGAAAGTAGAGGGCGGGACTTTGTATGAGGCACACGGACACAAAGAGATAACTTTGATGGAGGACAGCTTTTAATTGGTTCAAATCGCAATACAATTTCATATTTAAATTTTATGCATTTTGCTATATATCAATACTTTTTTATATTTCATCCGAACCAAATATTGCACAATAGTAAATAGTTAATAAATATTCCATCAAGGATATTTCATATATTTGCAGATACACAGTACATATCTTCTAGACATTGCAGTCGCTACCCATGCAACTTGGTAATCCACCAAAACATTTTTTTTTTTAAAAAGGAGACATAAGCAGGGGGGGATTTGGTATATATTGGAAGGAACGTCCATAAAGGTTGATGGGTATATACACTTATCGGTAGATATTAGCTCTATGCATTTCGGGCCTTGCGGGCCGCTCATCAGGAGCAAAAACCGAAGTGATCATCTGGGGATGAAAAAGACGGATACATTTTAATGATCTAAAAGAATGCTACAGAGCTGGTGGGCAAACATAGAATAGGAGAAAAATCCCCCACCCATACATTTAACCCACAGAACTTACGGATGCGTCTGCATGGGGGTGGTGCGTCCACGAGAGTCACGGACCAGCCAGAGGGCGTCACAACCGGGAGCTGGGGAGGCATGGCAGGGCGACAACGACCCATACTGACAACGCCCTGTGAGGGTGGAAAAATAAGGTTCAAAGTGGTTGTGAGCTATGTAGGGTAACCCCAAATGTGGGGACCTCTGTGAAAAAAAAAAATTAAAACTGTCACACTGAAAAAATGTTGGAACAATAAAAGCTGTGTGTATCTGTATGTGAAAAAGTGGTGTGTGTCAGGGTGTGGGGGAGGGTAGTGTGAGGTGAGAGGACATTAATTAGGCAGGGAAAGAGAAGAAAAATGGAGAAAAAGAAACAGAGAAAAGGCTGAGAAAAAAAAGGAGCAATAAAAAGGATTAAAGATAGGAAAGCCAAATAGTGAGTGAATATTGGGAAGAGAAGAAGATACCTGTTGCAAAGTGGAAAAGGCATACAGATAAAAAAGCCAGATAGTGTGTGAATATTAAGGAGAAAAGAAAATACCTGTTGCAAAGTGAAGAGAGCAAGTTATGCAGTGTGAGTGCTGTTCCAAACTGAGAAGTGTTGTGTGTGATCCTGAGTGTAGGGCCCAACAAAGGGAGAGGCTTATATGGGAAGTGCCGCCATAACCACGCCCCCAACGTCACACTGACACATGCAAGTGGGGGAGAGAGGAGGGAAGGCGCCATCAACCAGGCCGTAAGACCAGGCGAGATGCGCCCAACCAACCAAACATTCCCCCCTGCGCGCCAGCTATGGAACACACTAACGTCAGTGGTGCAGTGCCCGAAGGACACCGCATGCCCGGTGTGCTATGCGTGACGTCGACGCGCAGTGGCGGAACCCCCACTCACCCCAGGCTACAACAAGGCGAAGGGAGAGGGGGGGACCCCAGTGCACGTCGCAGCTCCCTGAAGCGAAGGCGATGGCAAAGTCCAATGAAGGGCCTGCACAGGACCACCCACATGCATGCGCATTAGCATTATAAAAAAATGGAGCAGGGTAGGATGTTGGAAAAACTTTTTACCGTTTTTTGGGAGGAACTAGTTGTAAAGTAGAATATGCGCGAGCTGGACATCGAATCAGCTAACGAAGGAGCCATGTGTGGAAAATTCAAAAAATATATTAGTGCGACCGTGTGCCTCCATCCCTAATTGATTGATAAAAAAGGGGGAAAAAATAAGGTTTTTTTTGGGACTTTAAATGAGGTTCAGGGGCCGTTCAGATCCCCTCTTCCATCCCGGGTTTAGTATTCAAAAAGGAAAGTAGAGGGCGGGACTTTGTATGAGGCACACGGACACAAAGAGATAACTTTGATGGAGGACAGCTTTTAATTGGTTCAAATCGCAATACAATTTCATATTTAAATTTTATGCATTTTGCTATATATCAATACTTTCTTTCTCGTACATCACGGGACACAGAGCGACATAGTCATTACTAATGGGTTATATAGTTACCGTCAGGTGCTGGCACTGGCAACTTCCAAAACCGGAAGTACCCTCCCCTATATAAGCCCCTCCCATCCGGGAGCACCTCAGTTTTTTGCCAGTGTCTAAGGTGTTGGCCAAGAAGAAACATGTGTTTTTCACTGAGCTTGCGTACAGGTTCTTTTGGGCCTCAGTAAGCTATTCCGGATCTGACCAAAAAAGCTTCATAGCTAAACGGTCGGTACCCGGGCCTTGCAAAGAGAAGAGCAAGGTTCTGCCTGTAATGCTTCTCTTAGGAGAGCTGGACCCTGGGATCCAGAGCTCTGGTCATACCCACGACCAAGATGTTTTCTGTGCAGGGTGCTATACAGGTCCAGGGGAGTGGAATCCTTGGGAACCCGGTCCCTGAAGGTTTGATTACAATGCCTGCCGTGATAGGTGAAGTTTGGGCTTTTGTGGACCAAACAAAGTCCTGCGGCGAGGAACAGGTAAGTGGGGGCCCCCAGGAACTTGGTTCTATTGGGGGACCCCCAAGCCTAATTTGTCTTTCTGTCTGTTACCTAATGGTATTCCCGCAAGATTCTGTGCATGCCTGTAACTACTAAAAAAATGTAATAATTTTTAATGGTGGTCAAGAAAAAAAAAAAAAAAAAATGTTTTTTTATATATATTTAGTATATTAGACTGCGGTACCTGTGTTTGTCCACTAGAGGCCGCTGTGGAATGTTTTCTTGTCATGTGGACTAGTTTCTTCTCAGAGAGCAAAGTCCAGGCAGTTGGTGAGTTCTCCTATAGGAAACTGCTTCCTCTGCCATGTTGCAGTGCTCGTCCATCCCCCGGCCTGCGGCAAAGAGGGGCCCTGGCTCCTGTCCCTGGTTTCCATGTTTGAGATTAGCGCCGAGGGCGCACGTGGCCGCGCGCGTGCGCGTGCACGCGCCTCTATATATAGAGGTGAGCCGGGAAAGGGGGCGGAGCCTGGGGGATGACGCTCTGTGCGCGCCGCAGCGCTTCTGCGCATGTGCGGGCGTCCCAGCAGGTTTTAAAAAGCCACAATATTGTAGTAAGCTGGCTATGAAGTACAGAGACAGAGCTGGCAACATTTAAAGGCATACAGCAAGCGGTTGATACAGGCATCCCCTAGAAAGGCACATTAGTAGACACCAACTGTTTATTATAGCAGCATTTATGCTAGACTATTATCAGTAACTGGTGTATTTCGGCTGGAATACCTCAGCTTTGTGGCTTAGGAATATGCCGTCTAAAAACTCCGGGACTAGAAATTCCAGGAGGAATAGGGGGTCTCCATCGGGCTCTGAGGATCTTGGGCATGCTTTGGCTGCACCAGTCTCCCCTGAAGAATCAGAGGTTAGTGACCGTAGGGCACCCCCAGGAGTACCTGGTACTGTGGCTGTCCTCAGTTCACCTGCTCCTGTGTATGTAACAGAGGAGGTTTTTTCCTCAGCTCTGGGAGGACTGGAAGAGAGATTGTCAGCATTAATCGCTGCTTCCCTGTCACAGGAGAAAAGCGCTCGATCTCCGTCTCCTCCCTCAGAGTGCCTGTTAACAGAGCAACAGTCCCATACAGAGGTCGACCTACCTGAGGGGGATCAGGATGAGGTTGATTCGGTTGTAGAGGAATCAACAGTGGAAGAGCCGTTCTCAGCATCACATGCTGAGAGGTTATGGGTTCAGTCCCTGACTAATATGGTCCGATCAGCATTTAAAATGCCACTTGCGGAGCCATCCTCCACTTCTGTCTCCTCGTTGGGGTCGCTAAAAGCTCCCCAGACTGTTTGTTCCTTTCCGATCCATCCTTTACTGGAGGGGCTCATTTACCAGGATTGGGAGCATCCTGACAAAATATTTACTCCCCCCAAGAGATTTCCGGTGGTCTATCCCATGGAGGATAAGTTCATCAGAAAATGGAAGGTCCCTACAGTGGACGCAGCCATCTCTTGTGTGAATAAATCACTGACATGTCCGGTGGAAAATGTCCAAATGTTCAAGGACCCAATAGATAAAAAATTGGAGTCATTATTGAAATCTGCTTTTCTACAGCAGGATTGGTGACACAACCAGCAGTGGCAGCTATAGGGGTCTGCCAAGCAGTGAAGGATCAGTTGAAACAGGTCTTAAGAGACTTGCCGGATCAGCAGGCTCTTGCCCTAGCTGATCTACCTAGAGCCTTATGCTTTGCGGTGGACGCTATAAAGGATTCAATCCATCAGGCCTCCCGCCTTACGCTGTCTGTAGTACATATGCGCAGGCTTCTATGGCTCAAAAACTGGTCTGCTGAAGCTCCCTGTAAAAAATTGCTGGTCAGCTTCCCATTTCATGGGGAGCGCTTATTCGGGGAAGACCTGGACAAGTATATCCAGAGAATTTCCAGCGGTAAAAGTACACTTTTGCCGGTTAAAAATAGAGTTAGAGGTCCCTCCTTTAAGAGGCCGGCTTCTCCAGTCCCTAGGACATCGGCTGTGAAACAGTTCCGACGGCCTCCCCGGTCAAATCCCGGAGGTAAAAATCAGGGACAGTTGCAGGGTAACAAGAAGCCCTGGAGCAGGAGAGGTACAAAACCTCCCCCAAAGTCAAATGCATGAAGGGTTGCCCCCACCCAATCGGGTGGGGGGAAGACTTCAGTTGTTCACAGAAACCTGGCGGGACACGATCCGAGACAGATGGGTGCTCTCCGCAGTAAATCTGGGATACAAATTGGAGTTAAAAAACTCCCCTCCTTCCCGCTTTATAAGGTCAAACGTGCCAAGGGATCCCCAGAAGAGAGGATCCCTCCTGTTGGCACTGGAACAATTATTGCTTCAAGCAGTAATTATAGAGGTTCCCCTGGAAAAATGGGGGTTCGGGTTTTACTCAAACCTCTTTACAGTTCCGAAGCCAAACGGGGACGTGAGGCCCATATTAAATCTAAAAGGGCTAAACAAATTCCTACATATCAGGACTTTCCGGATGGAGTCGATCCGATCGGTAGCCACTGCCCTACAAGGGGAGGAATGGTTAGCCTCGATCGACATCAAAGATGCTTATTTGCACATCCCCATCTTTCCAGCCCACCAAAAATTTCTACGCTTTGCGGTAGAAGGGCGCCATTTTCAGTTCAGAGCCTTACCCTTCGGTCTGGCCACAGCACCAAGAGTGTTCACAAAAATTCTGGCCCCATTATTGGCCAATCTAAGAACACGAGGTGTAACGATAATGGCATATCTAGACGACTTGTTGCTGATAGACCACTCAGTGGAAAAACTAGAAGTGGTTGTTCACGAGACAATCAAGTATCTGGAATATCACGGTTGGATTATCAACCGAGACAAGTCAGCCCTAAAACCAGTCAAAAGTCTGGAATACTTGGGGCTAAGGCTGGATTCAGACCAGAGAAAGATTTTCTTGCCTCAAGAAAAGGGGTCGTCTTTGAGAGATTTGATCCACTTAGTGGGTTCAAAAAGACAGCCATCCATACGCCTGTGCATGAGGCTGCTGGGAAAAATGGTGGCATCATTCGAAGCAGTACCCTACGGTCAATTCCATTCAAGGAAGTTGCAAAGGGCCATACTGTCAGCCTGGAACAAAAAAGATCAGGCTCTGGACTTACCAATGTCCTTGTCCCCTTCCGTTCGCAGGAGCCTCCGCTGGTGGTTGGTTCCCCAGAATCTGGAAAGAGGGAAATCCTTCAGTCCGATTTCCTGGAAGGTGGTCACTACAGATGCCAGCCTTATAGGCTTGGGAGCAGTACTGGAGCAATGGTCTCTCCAGGGCAGATGGTCGGATGCGGAAAAGGCCCTGCCCATCAATCTCTTAGAGATACGAGCAGCCCGGTATGCCCTAGTAGCATGGACATCCAAACTCCAAGGGTCCCCTGTCAGAGTTCAGTCAGACAATGCCACAGCAGTGGCATATATCAATCGTCAGGGGGGCACCAGGAGTCGTGCAGCCCAAAGGGAAGTAAATTACATCCTGAGATGGGCAGAAAGATATGTCCCAGCCATATCTGCGGTATTCATTCCAGGGGTGGAGAATTGGAAGGCGGACTTTCTAAGTCGCCAACAATTATGCCCAGGGGAATGGTCCCTTCATCCCGAGGTTTTCCGGACAATATGTCAGCGGTGGGGAACACCGGATGTAGATCTGCTAGCATCCAGATTCAACACAAAAGTGGACAGGTTTGTCTCTTGGGCAAGGGATCCCCTAGCGTGCGGCTCGGATGCCCTAGTGTTCCCTTGGGATCAGTTCAAGCTGATATATGCATTCCCACCGCCACAATTGTTACCTCGATTACTCCGCAGAATCAGGGTAGAAAAGAAACCAGTGATTCTGGTGGCTCCAGCGTGGCCCCGAAGAGCATGGTACGCGGAGATTGTAAAAATGTCTGTGGGGAGTCCTTGGACCCTCCCACATCGTCCGGACCTGCTTTCGCAGGGACCGATATACCACCCTTCCTTACCAGCCCTAGGTTTGACGGCCTGGCTATTGAAGCCCACATTCTAAAAAAGAGAGGGCTCTCTAATGCTGTGGTATCTACCATGATCAATGCCAGGAAGCCGGTATCCAGGCAGATCTACTATAGAATCTGGAAGGCGTACATCGCCTGGTGTGAAGCCAAGAAATGGCATCCACGTAAATACGTAATAGGTAGGATTCTGGACTTCCTACAATGGGCTGTAGATAGGAAGCTTGCCTTGAGTACTATCAAGGGTCAGATTTCGGCCTTGTCAATATTTTTTCAAAGGCCCTTGGCTTCGCATTCACTAGTCAAAGCCTTTATACAAGGAGTGATGCGTATTAGTCCTCCGGTTAATATTCCCATATGTCCATGGGATCTAAACTTGGTTCTGTCGGTTCTACAGAAACAACCATTTGAACCATTACAGCATATTTCCTTAGTGCTTCTCACCAGGAAATTGATTTTTCTAGTAGCCATTTGTTCGGCTAAAAGAGTATCGGAATTAGCAGCTATGTCCTGTAAGGAGCCATATCTGGTTATCCATAAGGACAGAGTAGTGTTACGTCCTCATCCAGCCTTTCTTCCTAAGGTGGTATCGAGTTTTCATTTGAACCAAGATGTGGTTCTTCCTTCTTTTTTCCCCAAGCCTACTTCGGTAGAGGAAAAGTTATTGCATTCTTTGGATGTAGTAAGAGCAGTTAAAGCTTATCTAAAAGCCACTGCTCAGATTCGCAGAACGGATACTTTGTTTATTCTGCCGGAAGGCCCCAGAAAGGGTCAGGCAGCGTCAAAATCTACTTTAGCCAAGTGGATTCGACAGGTCATAATACAAGCCTATAGCTTGAGAAGTAGACCGCCTCCGTTCAAAGTTAGGGCGCACTCCACGAGAGCAGTTGGAACTTCATGGGCAGTGCATCACCAGGCCTCCCTGGCTCAAATCTGTAAGGCCGCAACATGGTCTTCGGTACACACGTTTACTAGGTTCTACCAGGTGGACGTTAGAAGTCAGGAGGATGTCGCCTTTGGGCGCAGTGTGTTGCAGGCCGCAAAAGATCCTCATGTCTGATAGCGCTCAGCTTATATATGGTGTATCCCCCCCCTCATTTGGCATTGCTTTAGGACATCCCATTAGTAATGACTATGTCGCTCTGTGTCCCGTGATGTACGAGAAAGAAAATAGGATTTTTATAACAGCTTACCTGTAAAATCCTTTTCTTGGAGTACATCACGGGACACAGAGCTCCCGCCCCTCTTTGGGGACACTTATTGCTTTGCTACAAAACTGAGGTGCTCCCGGATGGGAGGGGCTTATATAGGGGAGGGTACTTCCGGTTTTGGAAGTTGCCAGTGCCAGCACCTGACGGTAACTATATAACCCATTAGTAATGACTATGTCGCTCTGTGTCCCGTGATGTACTCCAAGAAAAGGATTTTACAGGTAAGCTGTTATAAAAATCCTATTTTTTTATATTTCATCCGAACCAAATATTGCACAATAGTAAATAGTTAATAAATATTCCATCAAGGATATTTCATATATTTGCAGATACACAGTACATATCTTCCAGACATTGCAGTCGCTACCCATGCAACTTGGTAATCCACCAAAACATTTTTTTTTAAAAAGGAGACATAAGCAGGGGGGGATTTGGTATATATTGGAAGGAACGTCCATAAAGGTTGATGGGTATATACACTTATCGGTAGATATTAGCTCTATGCATTTCGGGCCTTGCGGGCCGCTCATCAGGAGCAAAAACCGAAGTGATCATCTGGGGATGAAAAAGACAGATACATTTTAATGATCTAAAAGAATGCTACAGAGCTGGTGGGCAAACATAGAATAGGAGAAAAATCCCCCACCCATACATTTAACCCACAGAACTTACGGATGCGTCTGCATGGGGGTGGTGCGTCCACGAGAGTCACGGACCAGCCAGAGGGCGTCACAACCGGGAGCTGGGGAGGCATGGCAGGGCGACAACGACCCATACTGACAACGCCCTTATCCTTATGGTGGTAGACCGGTTCTCGAAAATGTCCCACTGTATACCACTTAAGAAGTTGCCTACGTCTAAGGAACTGGCTTCCATTTTTGCTCGGGAGATCTTTCGCTTACATGGCCTACGCAAGGTCACTGTCTCAGACAGGGGAAGTCAGTTTGTGTCCCAGTTCTGGCGAGCTTTTTGTGCACAGTTGGGAATTCAGCTTGCTTTCTCCTCTGCGTATCACCCGCAGTCTAATGGGGCCGCAGAACGAGCCAATCAGTCCTTGTAGCAATTCCTGCGTTGCTATAGTTCTGACTATCACAACAACCGCTCAGACCTCTTACCATGGGCGGAATTTGCTCACAATAGCGCTCTGAATTCTGCTTCCCGTTTGTCCCCGTTTATGGCGAATTTTGGTTTCCAACCTTCCATGTTGCCTGACTTGTTTGTTCCTCAGAGTATCCCTGCGTTAGAGGAACATCTCCGTGGTCTTCGTTCCACTTGGGTACAAGTCCAGGAGGCTTTGCGACAGGCTAACGAGAGGTACAGACTCCATGCTGACCGCAGACGCCTGCCTGCGCCTTCCTACCAGGTCGAGGACAGGGTCTGGCTGTCATCTCGCAACCTCCAACTTCGTGTTCCTTCTCTGAAGTTTGCACCTCGGTTTATTGTGCCTTTCCTGTATCCTTCGCAGGTTAAATCCAGTGGCTTACGCGTTGGACCATCCTTCTAGTATGCGCATATCTAATGTGTTTCATGTCTCCTTATTGAAACCTTTGGTCTGCAACCGTTTTACCACCTCGGTGCCACGTCCTCACCCTATACAGGTTGAGAACCATGAGGAGTATGAAGTTCAGTCCATTGTTGACTCCCGTAGTACCTGGTGCATTGGAGGGAGTACGGTCTGGAGGAACGCTCTTGGGTCCCATCCTCGGACGTACATGCCCCTGTGCTCCTCCGTGATTTCCATAGACGTTTTCCCCTCAAGCCCGGTGCCCCTCCGAGGGGGAGGGGTCATCGAGGAGGGGGTACTGTCAGGGCTGCGTTCAGCCCTTCCTTCTCTGTGCTGGTAGCTCAGCTGTCAGCTAATTGCCAGCTTCCATCTCTTCAGTGATCCACCTGTTGATGATCCACTCGTCAGCTGCTTACTTAAGGACTTCCAATTCATTTGCTCTTCGCCTTCACCTGTGTTAACATCACTACAGACTTTCTCCTGCGTTACAGTTTAAAGACCTGCTTGACTATGTTCCCTCTGGCTACAGATCCTGCTTGCTGGACTCTACCTTTATCCCTGGCTCTTGGACATTGGCTTGGCTGACTACCTGCTCCGGTTACTGAACCCTGGCTTGTTTTACTACGCTTACTCTGTTTGCCTTTTCATTTTATTATTAAACAAGTGTGATATAACAGTACTTCTGTCTCAGTCTGATTCATGGTTCCTGACACATAAGCAATCGTCATCACAAATGTGTACATATGATTGGCTGATTCCTTATATGGTCGTCTTCCTCTTGAGTCTGTTCTTCCACGTGTCAAGCCACATGCTGTTCATTCCTCAGCTCGGCAGCCATCTTAGTTTAGACGATGGGAGGGGTTGGAAGAAGAAGGAGTGGACATTTGTTTCTCATTTATCTGTTTGTCATCTAAGGAAACTTACTGCTGGCTTGTTATAATATTACTATAACACACACATGATAATACTCTTGGCTATATTCTTAGCTAGCATACATAAACTTTCTGGTTCCCAATATGAACATCAATAAGTTTCTTATTGTATAAATATATCTCAGTGTGTGTGTCCCTATTGTTCCTTGCAAATATATCCCTCAGAAGGGTGGGGGCTATTTACCCTAAAATTCCTAAGGATGGGGCTGTGAACCATGTGAGCAGCCGAAATGAGCACTAAATCTTAGAACCAATACACCAAAACATAATGAAAGAAAGAAATAATAAAAATAATAAAGAATCAAATAAAATACCAATATTTGAGTGGATAATAGAGAGAGACTACATAGACATAAAATAATAATTTTATCAACTCCATCACAGTCCCCCCTTAAAATTACTATTTTATCAGTACTGTCCCTATACTGTATGGCCTTACTTGGCCCTCTCAACATCAGAATATTTTCTTTTGCATCTCGCATAGAAGAGTCAGGTCACCTGAGCCCAGATGACAGATGCACACCGTTGAGGTCAGGAGTGCACCTCTATGGTAGTAGACCCTACGGCTGACTACTGCGAATGGAACTCTGGGTGGTTAAGAAAGGCAGGTCCAACAGAGAACCAACACAGATCCCACTGGGAGCTAGAGCATAAGATTCCCCAGGGCGCGGAGTCTAAGAGCTAGCAGGTGTTCACCAGAGCCTCTAGTGGTGAGGATGGCCTGGGCTGCAGCTAGCTCCAGGTCTCGGTCCCCAGAGTTACCCAGCTCACACTCTTAGTAGGCTACAGGAGGACAGTAAAAGAATGAGCCAAAGGTCAGGGTAACCAGCAGACAAGGATAAACATAGGACACTATTTTTTCCCTTATCATTTGTCAGGTAAGGACTGCAATGCATATGGCCCCTCTTCCTCTTCCTTTATTGGATCTCTAATATCACCCAAATTCAAAAAAGTAGGGGTTACCTCTTCAGCTGCCTTTCCTAGCAGCTTTTTCATACTGGGCAAAATACAGCAAACCACTATCGCAGCTAATGTAAGCAGCATCAAAATTGCTATGCCTATTTGAGTACAAATGCGTTGCCACCCACTCATCCACCCAAAATACTGATCCCAGGGATCGGTCAGTCCTGTATTTCTTTTTTACTCTTTTGAGAGATCCTCTAATTTCTTAATGGCCAAGGTTACCTTACCAATTGGGCCTGTATTGTCTGGAATGTAAGTACAACATGTACTTGTCCCAGGCAACATTTTACACACACACCCCCCTTTTCAGCTAAAATCATGTCTAAGGCCATACAATTTTGGAATGTCATTTGTGAAGTGGCCTCTAGTTGTTCAGCTAAACCCTGGAGTGCAGAAAGTGCCTTGGGGGCGTGGCCGGATGTGAACGAGGCAACAAGTGTTTCTCTGGAGCTCCGTATCTATCCTGAAGTTTAACCAATTTTCGGAGCTTTTCTCACCCCACATTCAGTCTTTACACCATCGGTCAGTGATTGCGGTGTCCTGGTCATGAGAAAGACAGGACGCAGGCACGGGCAGACATCGCAGCACACGCAGCGCCAGACCCGCTCTGCACGAGGCACGGACCAGGGAGCTGCCGCCGCCATTTTGCCTCCCAGTCAGTCCTCTAAACAAGCCAGAAAGAAGGATAAGCCGATGGAGCAGGGGGCGGCTGCTGCGGGTCGCGGTCCCGAGGATCACTCGCAGGACATCCAGGAGCAGGGGGGGGGGCCTCGGATGCGATCACCAGACCCATCCTGGAGGCCATAGATGCTAGCAAGGTTGCGGTGATGGTGCGAATCGACAATCTTGCTACAGAAAGCACGCTCATCAGGCATGACCTGGATAAGATCCGAGGACGGCTCACCACGGCAGAGGATCGGATCTCGGGGGTAGAGGACCTGTCCCACTCGCATGGGGCACAGCTGACAGAATTGCAGGATCTGGTAAGATCTCTCCAGCATAGAGCTGACGCTGCTGAAGACCGCCAAAGGAGGAACAATGTCAGGGTGGTGGGTTTGCCTGAGAGGGCTGAAGGAGATAAGACCACCACGTTTGCTGAGCAATTTTTTAAGCAGATCCTGCAATTGGTGGATTTACCCCCCACCTATGTGGTGGAGAGGGCCCACAGGGTGCCCACGGGTGTTCGCCCCCCGGTGCATATCCACGGCCTTTCTTGGTTCGGTTTCTCAACTATAGAGACCGGGACATGATCCTGCGAGAATCAAGAAAGCATCCGGACCTCCGCTTTGATAATGCCAGGGTGATGTTGTTCCCCGACTTCTCAGCTGAGACACTAAGGAAGAGGCAATCCTTTAATGAAATCCGTAAGAGGCTGAGAGAAAGGGAGATCCAATATAGCATGCTCTATCCCAGCAGACTCCGGGTACAACATGAGGGGGCAGTTAAGTTCTTTGATAACCCGACTGAGGCCTCGGAATGGCTTGACAGGAATCCCTAAGTACGCCTGATTGAGGCCTGTTTGGTTCCTGCTTTCTACGTGGCCGGGAAAATCCGGATCATTATGCTGTGTAGGGCTGTGGCTATTTTTTGCCTTTGTCGCTTTTTACTTTTCTATTTTCTGGTTTTGTTTTTTTCTGTGTTTTTTTTTTTTTATCCTCTTTAACTATACCAGCCCTGATGCTAGTGCCTGGGTCTGTTCACGTTGTAATTTCCTGTGAGACCACTAGAGGGCCCTGGTGGATCGCTGACTGCTAGAATAACAAGCTTGGTGTGTTTTGCCCTGTCCTCCTTGATCCTTGTGCATGGGGCTCCATGAGGACACGCAAGAAGATCAGGATAAGTTGCTGAACAATTCGTCACAAGGTTGGAGACTTCCTATTCTATTTTTTGTTATCTCCCTCTTTTTTTGGGAGTTTGGGACTAAGCTGAATACCAGTGTTTGTTTTTGTTTTGTTTTGTTTTTTGGTTATGGTTCTGGTATAATGGCAGGGGGGGGATGTTTCAACTCAGTTAACCACATACCGGGGGGAAATAATGTTATAAATGTATGGCATTGGGTAGAGATCTCTGACAGCGCATCTGGACTATTTGAAGTTATGCAGCAAAGTTCCTGGTATTCATGCTCACCACAGCGGGGTTATGGCTGAACGTATTCAAATTGTGTCATGGAATGTAAGAGGGTTGAATAATAAGTTCAAGAGGGCATCAGTGTTTAAATATCTTAAGCAATCCAAGCCGCATGTCGTGTTTCTGCAGGAGACCCACCTGGATGGTAGCAGGGTCCTTGCGATGCGCAGGCCATGGGTGCAAAAGGCTTTTCATGTGACATACTCCACATTCGCAAGGGGGGTCTCAATTCTTATTAGCAAGGCCGTGCCCTGCACCATCCACCAGGTGTTCTTGGACCCGGAGGGGCGATATGTGGCGTTGCTGTTAAATATTTTTCAACACAAACTGCTATTGGTGAATGTATACTTACCTCCCCCCTTCAGTGTGCAAGTGTTATATGATTTGTTCACTAGACTGGCTCCCTATGCCCATCTTCCTCTCTTACTGATGGGCGACTTCAACGCCATCATGGATGGGTTTGATTTGTCCAATCAGGGGAGACAGGGGTCGGTGGATCTTATCTCCTGGGCTTCGGTGACTGGGCTGACTGACATGTGGAGATCAAAAAATCCCCTTCGTAGGGTTTATTCCCACGTCTCGGTGACCCATCGCTCATCGGCGAGGATTGATATGGCCTTTGGCAATCAGGCCCTATTGCCGTTCTTTCATGACGCAGATTATATGGCGGGGGTATATCAGATCATTGCCCCCTGTCCCTTGCTCTCAGTTTTTCTGCTGGTGGGGGGAGGGGGGGTGGAGGCTGTCTCCAGGCTGGTTGCAGAATGAGCAGGTGTCCTCCCGCTTGCAGGAGGCGATTCCCGCTTACTGGTCAACCAATGAGGATACTGCGGACCCGCCTGTGGTGTGGGATGCTTTTAAGGCAGTGATTAGGGGTGAGTGTATCGCAGCTATTAAAACCGAAAGGGTAGCCCATAATGCTGATATTCAAAGGTTACAGGACGCTGAAAGGGAATGTGCAGAGGGGCATGCCGGCTGTCCCTCAGATGCCTCATATTTGGCTCTGATGGAGGCTAGGCGTCTGCTCTCCTTGCATTTCTCTGACCTAGCTCATACAGAGGCCAAACATAGGACAAATTCTATCTTCTCGGAGGGGGATAAGAATGGGAAATTGCTGGCAAGATTGGTGGCAGTGGACAATCCGGTTACAAATATTCCGGTGATTCGGGGTAGGAATGGAGACCTGGTTAGTGACCCTTCCGAAATACTGACTGAATTTCAATTTTTTTTTGATACCCTTTATGCCCCTATACCAGCTTATGATCCTGCAACATTGGAGGCCCTCTTAGAGGGATTGGCCCTTCCGAGGTTGACTGATGGCGATCAGTTGGCTCTAGACGCTGAGATTACAAACAAGGAGATAACAGCAGCTATTTTTGATTTTCCCCCTCACAAAGCTCCGGGACCGGACGGCTTCCCGGCGGATTTCTATAAGAGCTACGCGGAGGAAATAGCCCCTAGGTTGAACTCACTACTGGCCAAATGTTTAGAACTAAATAGGCTCCCTGAATCCATGCTAGATGCATACATGGTGTTATTGCTCAAGTCAGGTAAAGATCCTCTAGACTGCTCAGCTTATAGGCCTATAGCTCTACTAAACATGGACCTTAAGATCTTGACGAAGGTCTTGGCTAATAGGCTTGTCGGGGTGATCTCCTCTCTGGTCGGTATTGACCAGACGGGTTTCATGCCCGGGATGTCTACAGATACTAATCTGCGGAGGCTATTTACTCATCTTCAGCTCCCGGGGCCTGATGTGAGTACCAGAATCGTTGTGTCAATCGACATTGAGAAGGCTTTTGACTCAATTGATTGGCAGTACATGCTCCGGGTGCTGGAGAGGATGGGGTTTGGACAGGTCTTTAGGCAGTGGATTACGATGTTGTATAGCAATCCCAGGGTGGCAATTAGGCTTGGTCGGAACACTTCTCCTTTCTTCCCGGTGAGTCGGGGTACTAGACAGGGATGTCCTTTATCCCCGTTTATATTCGCACTCATGATAGAACCTCTTGCAGTGGCACTTTGATCGTCTAGTGAGGTAAAGGCTATCAAAGTGGGGAGTGTACGGGAATGTCTGGCATTATATGCTGATGACATGCTTTTATTCCTTGAGGATCCCGGGTCTTCGCTTCAGGCAGCCTTGAGGATCTTCGATGATTTCGCTGTATGTTCGGGTCTGAAGGTAAATTGGAGCAAATCCTCCATTCTGCCTCTGGACGCGGGAGCCAGGGAGAAGGCGGATCCAAATATGCCTCTACAATGGGTTTCCTCCATCACTTATTTAGGAGTTAAAATAACATGAGACAGTACGGAATACCTAAAACTTAACTTGTTACCGCTATTGATATTCTTTAAACAGCGGGCCCTAGCTTGGCAAAGTCTTCTGCTGTCACTCATAGGGAGAATAAACCTACTGAAGATGAAAATCCTCCCAGTTATTTTGTACTTCCTAAGACATGCCCCAGTCAGGGTTCCTAAATCCTTTTTTAAACAACTAGATGGCATCACCAGTTCGTTCCTCTGGGCCCCTAAATCGCCACGCATAGGCCTTAAAGTACTTCAGGAACCCTGGGGGCAGGGGGGACTGGCTTTGCCTGATTGGAGGAAATATCTTGCCAGTCAACTGGTATTTGCTCATAGATGGCTGACTGCTGAATCAAGAGACTCTGCTACAGTGGTGGAGGCGGCGCATCTGGGGTCGTATGAGACCCTTCGCTTGGCCATATATAGAGGGGTAAAATCTAATCTGCAGCTGACGCTGTCCATGAAAGCGACAGTTAGAGCGTGGGAGGAGGCGGTAGGCCTGGCCTGTCCGAACTACGTGGGGGAATCCTAAGTTGCCAGAATTTTACTTGTTCCCGGATCCGGGGGTGTGGGCGGTTAAAGGTATCAAGCTTCTTAAAGATGTTACAATGGACGGGGTTTTACTTACTTTTGACCAATTCAAAGCCAGACATGATATCCCCAACTCATACTTCTTTAGGTACCTACAGCTCCGTCATGCTTTTCAGGCTCAATTCCGGGAGAGGGCGGTTGAATCTTTTCCATCGACCCTGGAAGATCTACTTATGATGGAGGACCTGCCTAAGACTTTATCTGTCACGTATAAGGAGCTATTTAAGAGAAGTCCACTGGCCTTGACTAAATGTAGGGAGCGGTGGGAGAGAGATGTCCCAGGGATAGATGGGGAGGATTGGGATGATATGTGGGACCATCCCTTTAAGCACTTGGTTTCCGCAAGGGATAAATTGATCCATTTTATATTTCTGCACAGGATTTACTTTACCCCGGCTAGACTTTCAGTAATCTACCCGTCTGTCTCCTCGGAGTGCTGGAGATGCTCCTTTTCTCCAGCTGATGCCACACATATCTTCTGGGAGTGCCCTCAGATTAAGGTATTCTGAGAGGGGGTGGCCTCCTGCGTGGAGGGCATTTTGAGGGTGCCCATTCCTTTATCGATCCGAGTATGTCTTTTGGGTCTGGTAGAGGATGTGGTCCCCTCTAGAGCCCTCAGGACGTTAGTGACCATTTTATTTTTTTATGGAAGAAAGGCCATTTTGCTCAGGTGGAGATCGCCTGCTCCCCCGGAGATTAGTTTCTGGAAGGGGCTTGTGAACTATATGCTACCATATTACAAGGCAACGTATATCTCCAGAGGGTGTGAGAAAAAGTTTAATAAAGTTTGGCAGGCATGGTTAAATTCTGACACTACTGTTGGCTAGTTAGATATTGGTCTTGTCTGCCTTGAGTAGTCGGTTTCACGGGCCGGATATAGAAGGGTCAAGGTTGTTGCCTTGCTGAGATGAGGGATGAGGTTTATGCCGGCTGGTTAGTCCTCTAGGAAGGGCGTGGTCCTGCTGTGGGTGGGAGTTTTAATATGTTTTTGCTGTTGCATCATACAATGCATGAATGGAGAAGTATATGTCCCCCTATTATTTGGTTTGTGTATCCTTAAAATGTGGTATACTGAGTTTTGGGTGGTTGGGGGTGGGGGGGGGGGTAGGATGGGTGGAGGGGGGGGTGGTTGTTAGCAATGGGGGTGTTTTTGTTTTTTTCTTTTTAGTCACTGCATGTAGTCAGCTGCCTATGTTAGGTAGAATGGGTTACATGTTGATTGTTGACCATGTTGGTCATAGGAGGGCCTGGTGGTTTGTCACGGCCACTCTTTTCACTGTTTGTATGTTTTATAAAAACTTTAATAAACATAATTTTCAAAAAACAAACAAACCCTGGAGTGCATCCCTGGTATAGTTAACGAACCTCTGTTGATTATAGTAGATATAATTAATCAAATCTACATTCTTGTTTATAGTGATCATAGGAATCAGGGACTCAAAACCCGCTTTTACTTGATCTCTTGCTTTGAATTCATCTGGGACCTCCCTTGGGACTCCTATGGCATCTATATATACATGGGGGTCAAAACTACCAGCTGGGGCACTTCTGCGCTTCCTGCTGGATTCGGATAAGTGCTCCCCTTTTGCTACTTGGTCACCTCCCAGAAAGATGTGCAGGGGCATTATGACTTTGGCAAGTGCACATTCCCCTGTCCATCGGTCTGTTAACTTAGTCCTAATCTTCATGTCCCCACAGATCCAATACACGTCTCCCAAAGACTGAGTTTGATTCTGCACCAGATCTGTGGATACACTACTGTAGGAGGCACAGTATCCCATAGAGAAGTTCCCTAAGAACTTCCCTGTTCCCTGGTAGTTCCCATAACATGTGTAATTACCCGGATATATAGTGATACCCTCCTCAGGCTTGGATGTCTTAGTTACTATGGGAAATTCTCTTTTCCATGTTTTGCACTGGGAGTAATCAGTGGAAGTATTGGTGAACAGGCTCAGAAAGCACTCCTCTTGAGTGGGAGGTATGTTTAATGGCACTGTTCCCAAATGGGGTCTAGCTCCACCACACACATAACAGTTGAACCTGTTATGTTTCCCTGCACTATACCTCATCCATTCAAGCCACAGGTTGACATCCGAGAAACCAGTCTCTGCTGCCATTGTGTCTTTAAATGTGGGATCAGCTATGACCACCATATCTCCTAGAGTGCGCATATGTACATGTGGTTTAAGGGGATCGCTTGCTGTTTAAAGGGCCTCCCATTCAGATGAATTATACATGTCTTTAAGTTAGAATTTTCCTGTTACTCCCCTGGTCCCCCCCCCCATCCATATCCCCAGGATATATGTGCCTGCATCCGTAGGACTGGGATTCTCTATGGTTAGGGTGAGTTTCATGCTATGTCCCATCCTCCCATAACTTAAGCATGTATCTGTTCTTAACAAGGTCAGTCTGTTGAGTAATGACATTCCATATTTATCTTTCTTGTTCAGGGCACTCTGTGGCCTGTATCCCCAGTCATTCTCTGTATTCCAACCCACAGATCCCCAGTGGTCACAATTGTTGTCCCAGTAGTCGTCTGTGACACATATATATATAGATCCGGAGTTGGGAAGAGTCCGGTACATGCTACACAGCCATTGGACTGGAAGGCAGGAGATTATAGTACAGTAATCAAATATGAAGGTGGCTACATGTGTGTTAGAGGAATTATACCAGAAATGTGTTACACCATCTACTTGTTTGATAGCCACCTCCTGTGTGTGTACAGTTGCTATAAGAAAAAAGATATATAGTTTCATTCTGATGCAGGTGGTGCACGGTCCTCAGGAACTGGAGCCTTTTTGCATATCTTGGCTCCAGAGAATGCTTTCGGAGGAACTTCTTAATCATCACCCAATCACCAGGAAGTATGCTGTGAGTACCGGTATCTAGATCTGGAATGGAAGAAAATACTTGTGCATTGTTATTAGTTAATTCTTTTGCAAGAACTGTCACATAATCTATCAAAGTATCAGACTGCAATTGCAACTGTTGTGGGTAATAACCTAATCTAGGGGCTGTTCCAAACAAGATTTCAAAAGGGGATAAAGAATGCTTCCCCCTTGGGGTATACCGCACACTAAATAAGGCTATTGGCAGGCTTTCTGGCCAGGACATACCTGTGTCCTTGGCCATTTTTAGCATTCGGGTTTTAAGTGTCTGATTCATTCTTTCCACTTTCCCACTACTCTGAGGGTGATAAGGTGTGTAAAACGCCAATGTGGTACCTAAGGCCGACCATATTTCTTTTGTGACTGTAGCAGTGAACTCAGGACCTTGATCACTCTTTATCACCTCAGGTACCCCATATCTGCAAACCACCTTCAAAAGCAATTTCTTAGCCATGGTTTTCGCGGTCTGATTTGCGACTGGATAAGCCTCGGGCCATCCTGAGAACATGTCTACCACCACCAGGGCATACTGAAATCTACCACTCTTTGGCATTTGTATGTGATCAATCTGCATCCTCTGAAAGGGGTAGAGCGGTCTAGCTGAGTGTTTCGGGGGTGGTTTATCTAGCCTTCCGGGGTTGCATGCTAGGCAAGTGTGGAAGGACTTGCAGTATTGATTAGTTAAAGTAGTTATTCCTGGAGCTACATAATGTTTGTTTATAAGTGAGTTCATCAAAGTCTTTGAGAGATGGGTTGCTCCATGGGCCCATTGCACCACAGCTGGGTACAAAGCTCTGGGGAGACATGGGTGGGTTCCTACAGTCCAAAGATCATCCATCTTCATCTAGGGTAGGAGCAAGTAGGTCTGCGTTCTCTTCTCCCTGTTCGTCCAGAAACATGTCATGATAAGGACAAGGGGAAGGAGAGTAGCAGGGTTAAGTTGTTGGCATCGAAGTAGAGTCACATAGTCAGGCATGAGAAGATTGCATTGCAACTGGAGGTGGCGGGCAGAAGATAAATGCTTGGGTTGCACCTGATTCAGAATGGCAGAGATATCGTGAGGGGCTAGCAGCATAAGGGGATGGGCCAGAACAATATCTGAAGTTTTGTCCAGCAGGGCCTGGGCAGCAAAAACTGCTCGGAGACATGATGGGCCTCCTCTGGTAACTGGGTCCAGGCGGGTTGAAAAGTAACCGATGGGGCGGTTACGGAGTCCATGACTTTGTGTCAACACCCCAGAGGCGTGGCCCTGTATCTCAGATATGAACAGGCAAAAGGGCTTTCCAGAATCAGGGAGACTGAGTGCAGGAGCAGTGCTGATTGCCTTTTTCAAAAGGTCAAAGTTAGTGAGCGCTTCTTCGGACAGTGCAAAAGGGTCACACGGCAGGTTGTCATACAGGGATTGCATGAGAAGGGAAGCTGCAGGTTTCCAGGCTCTGCAGTAACAGATCAGTCCCAAAAATGCATGTAGGGCCTTAGCATTACCAGGGGGGGGAATGGCCTGTATGGCCTCAGCACACGCTAAATCTATGACAGCGAAAAACCAGGCAGACGGGGGCACCCCTGACAGAAGAGTGCGTGTCTCCAAAATGGAGGCCTCATTCACTGCTTCAAGGTCCTGTACTACTCTGGTCGGGCCACTATCAGCCCTATCCGTATCGGTTCTTTCAAACCCGCTATGAAAGCACTTGATAGCATGCGATAATGCGCTTTGTTATGTAACCTGGTATTGAAGGCATCACTGGGGCAATGACCGGTGGGCAGTAAAAGCAGCCATCTGCATTCAATACTGGGCACAGGGGGTAAAGGGGTTGGGATGATGAGGCAGTAGGAAGGCCTGTTTGCAAGGGGAGGGACTTCTGTAGGAGGTCCTCCAACTTACAACTGCATTTGTGGCAGAGCCCGGGGCGGTCAGGGTGTGGGGGTCCGGACCTCCCACATTCCACACACGCCCAGTTATGGCTACCATGATAGGGTGGAGGCAGGCTTTGTCCTTGTTCAGATAATATGTACATACATTTCTATGCAAGCCCCATTTTACAAGACATATGCACAGTTCAATACTTAAATGATACTTGAACATGTAAAACTTGGTAACCCTTGTGAAACGTCTTTCTGTTACTTCATGGAAGGTAAGTACTCTTTATTAATTTGACACAATGTTATCGTTCTCAAGACAAACAGATCTCTTTACCCTCTTAAAATGCATAAACAAAAATGTTACATTATGCACACAGTGTGATGACTCAAACAATACTTATGTTAAATTTGTAATGAATCAATGGTTCAACATATCCTATAATCAATCCAATTGTAAGACGTAAAGGTAATGTTATGAGAAATGACAAAATATATCTCACCCTTGTTTTAGAAGAGAGACCAATACATACTGCAGTTAGTATTAATATCACTCCAAAACAGATGTAGATTGGATTAGTCAAGCATATGTTCAACCATACTTCAATTACCTAAATGGTAAAAACTAAAAGACTAGTAGTTAAGAGGTCTGCCAACCCTTATTTCTGTTCAGTCTCTGCTATGGGGCAGAATCCACCCTCCCCACCACGCAACGTTAACCTGTGAAGAGTTTAAAATAGCTACGTAGCAAAGGCTCAACCTAAAAATAAACAGCAAATATAAAAACTCCAGACTTCATAATGAAAAGGTACACTCAGGGGCAGTGGCGGCTGGTGAAGTTTTAGGATGGGGGGGCGCAAGTCCCCGCCCCTCCACGTTTGGCCCCTCCCATTTCTCATAAGCCACACCCCTTATAGAATCCACCCACTCTGTCCCCTGTATTCCACTTGCTTCCACTCATAGAGTCAGGATTATACAGCTCAGCATCACAGCACAGAGTATATAGCCCCAGCATCACAGGAAAGAGTATACAGCCCCAGCATCACAAATCATGGCCTATCAGTGCCCATCAATGCCACCAATCAGTGCAGCCTCATTAGTGCCAATCAGTGCAGCCTTATCAATGCCCATTAGTTCAGCCTCCTCAGTGCAGCCTATCAGTGCCCACCAATGCAGCCTCATCAGTATGGCCTCATCAGTGCAGTCTCATCAGTGCAGCAAGATCAGTGCCACCAGTGTTGCCTATCAGTATCCATCAGGGCCACCTCATGAGTGCATACCAGTGCAGCCTATCAGTGCTCACCAGTGGAGCCCATCAGTAAACCACCAGTGCTGCCTATCAGTGCCACCTCATCATGTCCACCAGTGCAGCCTATCAGTGCCCACCAGTGCTGCTTATCAGTGCCACCTCATCTGTATTCACCAGTGCAGCCTTATCAGTGCCCACCAGAGCAGCCCATCATTGCCACCTCATAAGTGCCCACCAGTGCTGCCTATCAGAGTAACCCAACAGTGCCCATCAGTGCCACCTCATCAGTGTCCACCAGTGCTGCCGATCAGTGTCCACCAGTGCTGCCGATCAGTGTCACCTCATCAGTGTCCACCTGTGCAGCCTATCAGTGTCACCTCATCAGTGTCCACCTGTGCAGTCTATCAGTGTCCACCTGTGCAGTCTATCAGTGTCCACCTGTGCAGTCTATCAGTGTCCACCTATGCAGTCTATCAGTGTCCACCTATGCAGTCTATCAGTGTTCATCGGTGTAGCCTATGAGCTGGCAAAGTGGTGCTTGCTGTTCCTGAGCCTCTTATTCCGTCCTTGCAGCACTGATGATGAGTGGGTACTTGTGCTGTGCCTGCTGTTTTCTGCCAGGAAACATGCTCCGCTCTGTTCCCTAACCCATGTCCTGCTCTGGCTATGCCCCATAGACCTCCATGGAGCTTTCAAACGGGTCCGCTTGAAAAACTGAGAGGCGTCCCTAATTGGAAAGCTTGGCTGAAAGGTTCTTTAAGGAAAATAGTTGGGGTGGTAAAAACATAGCTCAGCTGCTTGTTTTTACTGCCCCCCGCAAACACAAATATAAACTAGCATCTCACTGCGATCATCACCATTATCATAATTACAGTACAGCAGGTGTTATATGGCTCTGTCACAGTGTGTCATATGGTTGTTGGGTGCTGACTTTGTTATAGCTGTACATAGGGTTGCCACCTTTTCTTCAAGCCAAACCCGAACATTTTAGTGGTGTACGGCACTGCGCTTGCATAACTCAACCTATTAACCTGAATGGAGCTGTGCTGCAACTGTGTGCAATGCACATGGCTACAGCACAGTGTATGGGTTTTTAGGGGTTAAAAACAGGTGGTGAGGAGGCATCGCTCAAATACCTCTAAAACATGATCCATTATGGATCACTTTTCAGAGTGCCTTGTGACTCAGTTTACACGTGTGGTTGGGGACAGTAAAAATTAGAGGTTGAGCTGTGTTTTACCTGCTACCCAACCCATGAAAAGGCAGCAGAGGGGGGTGTACACTTGCCACAGCCAAAGTGCAGCAAACATGTCTGCACTGTTGGGTTCAGTGAGCAAAAATGCCTGCCGAATGTAGCCCATCCAAGGGAATGGGGGCTTCCCGCATCCATGTGCAATGCATTAAATTGCGGGGCGATGCTCTGGGGTTTAAACAGGTGGTGATATAACACCTCCTTCCTGCCTGTCAAATACCCTCTGAAGAGCAATACAAATGTGGATTGCTCTTCAGAGGGCACCACATATGTAAATGAGCCCTTCCAGTATATTCTGTGGATTCAGCTGTGGGCCAGGGGAAGGAACAGGACTATTTAACCCCTGGGCTCAAGCACTTACCTTCTGTGTTTCTCTGCACTGTTCAAGGTTTATCAGGCACCAGTAGTCTAATGCTTGTGAAGCAGTTCAGAGACCCAATGTCCACTTCATAGGTGTGTGCAGCCTGTTGGGGCAGGCAGGGGCCAGGCAGAGTGACAGGGAGGGGGCAGGATGACAGGGAGGGGGGGTAGTCAGAGTGACAGGGAGGGGGGGTAGTCAGAGTGACAGGGGGGGGGTAGTCAGAGTGACAGGGAGGGGGGGTAGTCAGAGTGACAGGGAGGGGGGGTAGTCAGAGTGACAGGGAGGGGGGGTAGTCAGAGTGACAGGGAGGGGGGCAGTCAGAGTGACAGGGAGGGGGGGCAGTCAGAGTGACAGGGAGGGGGGGTAGGCAGAGTGACAGGGAGGGGGGGTAGGCAGAGTGACAGGGAGGGGGGTAGGCAGAGTGACAGGTAGGGGGGTAGGCAGAGTGACAGGGAGGGGGGGTAGGCAGAGTGACAGGGAGGGGGGGGTAGGCAGAGTGACAGGGAGGGGGGGGGTAGGCAGAGTGACAGGGAGGGGGGGGGGTAGGCAGAGTGACAGGGAGGGGGGGTAGGCAGAGTGACAGGGAGGGGGGGTAGGCAGAGTGACAGGGAGGGGGGCAGTCAGAGTGACAGGGAGGGGGGCAGTCAGAGTGACAGGGAGGGGGGCAGTCAGAGTGACAGGAGGACATGTGGAGGGGACACACTATTCTCGTTCATGTGCAGGACACTGTGTGTCATGCTGGCACCGGCCCTGACTCCCGATCATCACAACAACACAGAGGTGATAGCAAAGAATCCTAAGAATTTCCCCCTCTCCCCCCTCCCTCCTCAGGTCAGTGTGTTTACCGCTTACCCAGCTGTAGCCGATTCTGTGGCTAGACTCTTGCAGGGTCTGTTCCCGGTCAGCTGTCTGTGTGATAAACGACATACATGCTGATTGGCCGATCATGGAGCTCCCATCCCTGATCCAGCACGCTGTCCTCCAATTCTCCACTGACACCCAAACACTGACAGGGCACCACTGGCCAGAGCGGACTGGCAGCGGACTTCTTTAGCGGTCTTTTCCTCTCTGTAAAGTTGTCCAGGGTTCGAGTGCACTCTATGAAGCGGGCGTCGGGACTCTGCTGTATTAGGATAAGAACCTGTGCCCGATAAACACTAGTAATGTTCCTGCCCTGGCCCCAAGCTGAACAGACGGAGTTCTGAGCCACAGTGAGGTCTGGATCATGTGTCCGGGTTCAAGGCTGAAGGAGACCCGGACACATGACTCAAAATCACTCTAAACCCGTACTGTCCGGGTGAATCCCGGACAGGTGGCAACCCTAGTATACAGCCCAACAACAACCATATGACACACTGACATAGCCATACAGCACCTGCTGTGCTTTGATCATGATAATGGTCACAAGCACACAGCAGGGAGTCTGGGGACTGTACCTTAATTACAGAGTAGCCTGTGTGCTGCTCTATCAGTCTCACTGAGTGCAGGGGGCTGCTTGCCTGTGCACCTCCACTCGCTGCCAGTCACTGCCTCGCATGAGTCTCTCAGGCTTCAGCGCCAGCACATGGGGGAGAGGAGCGGTCTGAATCTACATAGGAATCAATCTGCCATAGGGAAAGGCATTGAAACTGAAGGGCGGCAGGCCTGGACTGTGCAGAGCTAAATGTGGCGCAGGTTTATCTGCCTACGCCCGAAAATGGAAAACAAGTCCCTGTACTGTCATCTCCTGGGCTCCGTTGTTAACTTGATGGGGCCCAGGAAAATATATAACATGTTAAAAGCCGCGCCTGGTAATACAGTACTACCTATAGCTTTAGCAATCACCTCTCTTATATTGCACAAAGCAGTGTGCATTCTGATTGTCCAGATGCTATCCCCACCAAAAAAGGTTTAACAATCATACCTCCTGCTCTTTACACAACACTGTGCCGGGAAGCTACATGTTTTATATAACATGTTAAAAGCCGCGCCTGTGTCTTCTTACCTGCTTGCTTGCAGCTCCGCTCGGGCCATGCAAAGAACGGAGCTGCCGACGTGACGTCACTTCCGGTTTTCGTCTATTCCACGAAACCGGAAGTAACAGCTGCAAAAGTTAACAACAATGCTCCCACCCGGCGCCCATAGTGATTCTACGGGCGGAAGCTAATCGGCGCTTTGCATTGTGCCGCAAGGCGGGTTAAAAGCTTGCAAATGAAGCGCCATGACGTGGCGCTTCCCATAGGGCACTGGTGTCCGGCTATATAAAAAAAAGGGGAAAGGGGGGTATGCCTGATTCACATAGAGCCAAATTGAATAATTAATACCAAAGGATAGATACGTCTGATTAAAGGACGGGATCCTCCTAACCAAATATCAACTGGAAAAAATGCAGGGGAAAGGGAAGGGAATTGGGACAGGGCCCAATAAGACGGTTATACGGTGAATCAACCACTATTCAATTGGTATTTGAAAAAATAGAAAAGACTTTATTGTTGAATGCTAATTGAACACTTATCATCCTAATAATATACATGGAAACATAAAGGAGAAAAGGTTTCTCACGTATAGTGACACACTAGAATAAAAGAATATAGACATGGAAAAAACTTTGCACAGTGCACTGTTGGAAAGGATTAAAACGATGACCAGAGTGGACTAGGGCCACCTGCTCTACTACTCCCTTAACCTTGCTGAGAATGAGCATTCAATGTCCGGACATAATTGATGTCTTATATAAAGGCCTACTAATCATGCTACATGAAATAACAACTGTAAATGATGGTCACTGCTGTCTAGAACAACAGTTCAAACAGAAGCGTATGGTGGTTGCTGCTACAGATAAGTAGCTACTTAGATCAAAGTCCAATCCAGAACTTGTATCAAGCTGATTTGGTTTAGGTTTAACAGTGTTCAACAGACATGTAGCAAGCTCTATGTACCTGGGGATGTGCTTGTAATTGATAGTGAAGAAGGTGGCAAAGAATATATGCCTTATCAATGAGCACCTATCATATTACACGCCAAAGGTGTCACATAGAGCTCCTGTAGGGTAAGGTCTGTTGTCGGCAGTCTCTGTAAAGGCACTATAAATAGACCCCAATGCAAGCCAGATATGGTGTAGTTAGGTTACATAGAAGATGGTAACCATATAATGATTTGGAGAGAAAAAAGATCACCGCTCCAGGTGAGTGCAAGTAGATGGTCAGTTTCTTCCTAGGAACCAGGGTGCTGGCGATGCAATTGATGCAGAAAAAGGGCGTGTGGAATGAATGGACAGCCGCACTCCGAAAACCATGAAGGTTGCCTTTATTGGGTAAAAAAACTTACAGCACTGCAAGTCACAGCAAGAAATGGGGGGGGTACAGCCGACGCGTTTCACACTGAAAACTAGTGTTTAGTCATGGCTAACACACAATGAAAACATGCTTCAAATAAATACAAAAAGTGCACAAAATCACATGACCCAAAGTAGCCAATAAACATAGAGCATTAATTAAGGATGAGTGGTGTTAATGGTGAAATGTGCAGGTGTGTATAATGGCTAAGTGGAAACAAATGTGAAATAGACTATTAAATAGAAAGAAATTCATATTATGACATGATTTAAAGGAAAAACCCGTTAAATATGTTAAAAAATGCATGTATGTATAAATATGTAAATGATGTGTGTGTATAACTTGAAAAAAATATATATTTTTATGAATAAAGATGTGAGAAATATTTAATATTATGTTTATATAAAAAAGGGGAATGATTTCTGTGTTGTGTCTGTGAGTATAAATATAACCTAGTATAAAATTGTAGAAAATGTGAAATATCATGATCATACCATTGCAAGTCTATATTAATACAAAACAAAAGTTTTTATGTGAAATTCTTTTGAAAAAACTTTTGAGAAAACTTTTTGCACATATATATATATGATAGAAATAGATTGTTAAGTATATATCACATAAATGTGGAGGTATTAAACAAATCTGTAATGATTTGCTGGCTTACCCATCCATGGCATAAGACCGGCGATCTTGCTGACTGTAAGGTCTATATATGGCCGTGGCTGCTGGGGTGAGAGGAAGTCTCCGAGCAGTGTAACTCACGTTGTGCTGCTGCTGGAAGCGGGGATCACTTCGGCTTGTGTAAAGCTGCTGTATAGACGGCGTCTCTCCGTCAGGTCACGTGTTGCCGCTATAGCGTGCGTAGCAGTAGACGTTTGCCTGGAGCCGACACGCTGTGTTGTCTAGAGCAGTAGAAGCCTGTGTACTTCCAAATTGAGCCTCTGGGGACAAAAACAAACCGTCCCTATCTGTCCTTAGTAGGATAGCAATATAATGGTACGGAGGTGCTCATTCAAAGGGAAAGGAGAGGAGCAAGCGGGGCTAGTCTGGACTCAAAACAACAGCGTCAGGACATGACGCGTTTCGTGACGAATATGTCACTTCATCTTGATGTGTTGGTGGACCTATTATGCTCCTATTAAATAGCCATGTTTAGCCAATTGCGAGTAAGGTACCACTAATTGACGGAGTAGCGCCATCTTGTGGTCACAACAGATAGTGATAATATCCATGTCAAAATATTAACAGATTTACAAAACTAAAAATATATAGTTAGATTATCCACAGGAAAAAATATATTTAACAAAAGTTAGACAGTGGGCTTAGTAAAGACAAATGTCTAAGTAAGTATTGCATATTAATCATTGGTTGACTTAACCTACCATAATTTAGATGTTAATAAATTAGGCACTCACATTGAGAGAGGTGGACGGGTCAAAGGGAAGGGAGGGGTATTGGGGGGGGAAAGGGGGAAACAAAAAAAAAAAGGGAAGGGAAGGAGGGGGGAGGGGGGAGGGGGAGGGAAAAGGAATGAGAAAAGAGGGGGGGGTTTAAAAAGAGAAAAAAAAAAAAAAAAAATGGAAGGGGAAAGGAGGGGAAAAGGGACCTATACTAGACATGTTTGAAACTGAACACGTACCGTTTGTCCGTTTACGGCTCCAGGAAGATTTTTAGGCTCATTTCTGTATTGAGGCCCCTAGGCTGGAGTGTCTGGAGCCTAAAAATCCAAGCCTTTTCATGTCGGATCAAAACGGTATCGAAGTCCCCTCGTCTTTCTGATAGATTTAGGGCATATATCCCCTTCACTCGTAGGCCATGTGTTTTACCATCATGGTACTTTAGAAAATGTTGGGCGACTGGAGTATCTTCTTTGAGACGAATGCTCTTTAAGTGTTCTGCAAACCTTATCCTCAGTTGTCTTTTTGTTTTTCCGACATAGAGTAGGAGGCATGGGCATTCCAAGATGTAGAGCACCCGTGCCGTGCTACAGTTGATAAAAGATTTGATCTCATAGAGATTCTTAGACTGTGAGTCTCTAAAGTTTTTGGTTCTGTCGACGTGTTTGCATGTGCCACAATGGCCACACGCAAACATGCCGACCATGCGTGGCATGTCAGTCAGCCAAGTCCTATCTACAGGGCGTGTATATTCGCTGCTTACAAGCTCATCCCTCAAATTTCTTGCTCTTTTAGCTGTAAGTTGGGGTCTATCACCCACTATTTTCTTGAGTTGTTTACAGCCCGTCAAAATGTGCCAATGTTCAGTAAGGACCGTTCGTACCTGGTGCCACTGGGCACCAAAAGGAGTAATAAACCGAGCAGGTCCTTCCTGATTGGATTCAACATTTGGTTTGGGCTATAATAATAATCTTATTATGTAGATATATCTGCACAGAAACAAAATGATTTAGTTTACAATTAGGACATTTTTAAAGCTCTTACCCTTAGCAACAGATTTCTGTATTTGAAGGTGAGGGATGAGGGACGAGAAGGCCGAAGGTGAGGGATGAGGGGCATGTGTGTGTATCAATCACAGCACATTGCATCACCCCCAGCATATCGAATCGCATGGGCCCACAACCCATTGCAACACCCCCAGCACATCGAATTGCATGGGCCCACAGCACATTGCAACACCCTCAGCACATCGAATCGCATGGGTCCACAGCACATTGCAACACCCCCAGCACATCGAATCGCATGGGCCCACAGCACATTGCAACACCCCCAGCACATCGAATCGCATGGGCCCACAGCACATTGCAACACCCCCAGCACATCGAATCGCATGGGCCCACAGCACATTGCAACACCCCCAGCACATCGAATCGCATGGGCCCACAGCACATTGCAACACCCCCAGCACATGGAATCGCATGGGCCCACAGCACATTGCAACATCCCCAGCACATCGAATCGCATGGGCCCACAGAACATTGCATCACCCCCAGCACGTCAAATTGCATAATTTACAGCACATTGCAACACCCTCAGCACATCGAATCACATGGGCCCACAGCACATTGCAACACCCCCAGCACATCAAATCACATGGGCCCACAGCACATTGCAACACCCCCAGAACATCGAATCGCATGGGCCCACAGCACATTGCAACACCCCCAGCACATCGAATCGCATGGGCCCACAGCACATTGCAACACCCCCAGCACATGGAATCGCATGGGCCCACAGCACATTGCAACATCCCCAGCACATCGAATCGCATGGGCCCACAGAACATTGCATCACCCCCAGCACGTCAAATTGCATAATTTACAGCACATTGCAACACCCCCAGCACATCGAATCGCATCTATGCAGACATAGTACAGGAGATGGTCAGAGACTGCAGTTCCTATGGACGTTAGTAGATAATGACCGATTGGCCCTCTCACCTGACCCAGCGATACAGCAACAGCGGTTCCTTTGATCAGGAGTCGGCTCACTCTGAATTGCCCGTGGCGACTCCACTGGGTAGAGCCCAGATCTGTATTCTGGCAATGACTCCATTCCTTTCTCTGCCAGGGATGGCGCCAGGCTGTGTGGCTTTCCCCCCCCCCCCTCCATTAGTACAGACCCCTCAGAACAAACCACCCCCCTCCATTATTACAGACCCCCCAGGACAAACCACCCCCCTCCATTAGTACAGACCACCCAGGACAAACCACCCCCCTCTATTAGTACAGACCCCCCCAGAACAAACCACCCCCCTCTTTTAGTACAGACCCCCCCAGAACAAACCACCCCCCTCCATCATTAGTACTAACCCCCCCAGAACAAACCTCCCCCCTCCTTCATTAGTACTGACCCCCCCCCAGAACAAACCACCCCCCCTCCATCATTAGTACTGACCCCCCTCCATCATTAGTACTAACCCCCCCAGAACAAACCACCCCCCCTCCATCATTAGTACTGACCCCCCCAGAACAAACCACCCCCCTCCTTCATTAGTACTGACCCCCCCAGAACAAACCACCCCCCTCCATCATTAGTACTAACCCCCCAGAACAAACCACCCCCCCTCCATCATTAGTACTGACCCCCCCAGAACAAACCACCCCCCTCCATTAGTACAGACCCCCAGGACAAACCACCCCCCTCTATTAGTACAGACCCCCCCAGAACAAACCACCCCCTCCATCATTAGTACTAACCCCCCCAGAACAAACCTCCACCTCCTTCATTAGTACTGACCACCCCCAGAACAAACCACCCCCCCTCCATCATTAGTACTAACCCCCCCAGAACAAACCACCCCCCCTCCATCATTAGTACTGACCCCCCCAGAACAAACCACCCCCCTCCTTCATTAGTACTGACCCCCCCAGAACAAACCACCCCCTCCATCATTAGTACTAACCCCCCCAGAACAAACCACCCCCCCTCCATCATTAGTACTGACCCCCCCAGAACAAACCACCCCCCTCCATTAGTACTGACCCCCCAGAACAAACCACCCCCCTCCATCATTAGTACTAACCCCCCCCAGAACAAACCACCCCCCCATCATTAGAAATGACCCCCCCAGAACAAACCACCCCCATAACAAACCACCCCCCTCCATCATTAGTACTGACCCCTACCCCAGAACAAACCACCCCCCCTCTATCATTAGTACTAACCCCCCCCCCAGAACAAACCACCCCCCTCCATCATTAGCACTGACCCCCCCAGAACAAACCACCCCCCCTCCATCATTAGTACTGACCCCCCCCAGAACAAACCACCCCCCTCCATCATTAGTACTAACTCCCCCCCAGAACAAACCACCCCCCCTCCATCATTAGTACTGACCCACCCCCCTCCATTATTAGTACTAAACCCCCCCTCCATTATTAGTACTAACCCCCCCAGCAACGTCACTGCGCGGCTGGTCAGAGACAGCCGCTCTGATCTGCAGCTGTTTCGCTCTCCTCCTCTGACAGGAGGAGGAGGGAGGAGGGTGGGGGGCTTCGGCAGGGAACGTGGCGGCGGCGGAGAGGAGAAGGAGGAGGGAGGGGAGCACTCTGGCGCTTCAGCGCCTCCACCTCTGCCTGGGGAACTTATTCGGCAGAACACCTGTCACTGTCACATCATCACACAGTGCAGTGTGAGATGTGACAGGCTGAGGCTCGCTGGGTAGGGAGGGAGGAGCGGAGGAAGGTGGTCACCAGGCGGACCGAGGGAGGGCAGGATGGGCGTGCCTACATGAACATGGGAACGCGATGAGCCTCCTGGGAACCGATGACGAATATCTCCCAGGAGGCCGAGCGATCAGTGTATGACGCGCAGAGTTTTCAGCGGCCGCGGCAGGAGATACAAAAAGAGTCCCAGCAAAACGTGAGTTTTAAAAAAAAAAAATGAAAATATGCCAATTGTTCTTAAGGGGACATTCATAGAGAGGATGCAGCAAAGTTCAAAAAGAGGGTGGAACTCCACTTTAAAGGACATTTTTTTTTTTCTTAAAGGGGCCATTAAAAAAAATATATTATTTTTTGACTACAGGAGGGGGGGGGGCGGCGCCCCCTATGGACGGGCCGCCACTGCTCAGGGGTAAAAAGCAGCCATAGGCTATCAGGGGTGTTAAAAAACATTCCTTGTTTTTTTTTTTATTTCTTTCCCTGTGCCACAACATGAGCAGCAGCCCCCCCTTGGGAAAAAGTGGGAGGAGAATGATTTTAACTATGCTGGCGAGCTGACAAGCCAGGCTTAGGAATTCGTGCAGTTAGCATACACAGGGTTAATCGGCCATCTTTGCAGCAGAACCTCACAAGCCCCCACCAGAAGAGAAAAAGTAGGGAGGGAATTTTGACCCTCTCTACACAGCATAGCCTGGGAGGCAGCCGACAAACAAGGCTTAGGAATGCCTTTCAGCCTAAAACAAAAAGGGAGGGGGGTCCCAGCTCACTCCAAGCTCCCATCCCATCCAACTTCACGCACAAACATGAATCCACATACACATTTAAGAATATGACATGCTATTTCAGCCCTGCTGTCTGTATGGAGGTAAAATGCAACCCCGAATCTACCTGGTTCATACTAAATATAAATATATATATATATATATATATATATATATATATACACACACACACATACACACACACACACGCAGCCATCCTCTCTTTAACTTTTAATCCAGCAAATTACGGACACTTAGCAAGGAATCCAGTGACTCCATACACACATATATATGTAATCTGGCGAGGAATTATCGTGTACCGGACACCTCTCTCTGCAAACCAGAAAACACCAGACACCTCTCTATTAATCCGATTCTTTCTAAAGAAACGGACAAGGAAATACTGTGTCTAAACCTATATCCTTATGACACCTCTCTCTGCTAACCAGAGCCCCGGCTAAACACCTCTCTCTGTAAACCAAAGCCCGCCCTGGCAAGGAATTATTGTGTCAATACCTCCGCCGCCCTGACGAGGAATTATTGTGTCTCCCCTTCTCATACAGACAACATCCGGTGAAATAGGCACATTCAAGTCAACACAGAACAAAACACAACATAAATAACAGCCGGCAGAATAGGTCGACGGGTTCTTATTAAATCGACTTTTGGAGAAGAAATTACTCGTCTTATCGTGGCCTGAAGCAGCATACAGACAGCGAAATCGAAGGCGATGAGGCAGAAAAACACAGGTAAGGAATATAACAGTCTCCTCTTACCGTGTTTGCGAAGTTGATCAGGCCTCGATCCGCCAAGCACGCCTCAATTCGCTGGCAGTCACATCTAGGTCGGCTACGACAGCTCACAGTCCGAAAAGTCCACGTTGATGCGCCAATTGTAATAGATTGCCTCTGGCCCAATACCAGAATACTATTCTTTATTCTGCCGCTGGTCCAAATCTATGCTGATGATGTGAATGCATGCATGCATGCCTGCAGGAACAAATCACACTGGAATACACTGATCAGTGCAACCTCTTCATCACAACAGGAAGCCTTTATTCCGTTACAGCCCTTTATAGACAAAGTGACATAAGCAATCGTCCTCACAAATGTGTACATATGACTGGCTGATTCCTTATATGGTCGTCTTACTCTTGAGTCTGTTCTTCCACGTGTCAAGCCACATGCTGTTCATTCCTCAGCTCGGCAGCCATCTTAGTTTAGACGATGGGAGGGGTTGGAAGAAGGAGTGGACATCCGTTTCTCATTTATCTGTTTGTCATCTAAGGAAACTTACTGCTGGCTTATTATAAGATTACTATAACACACACTGTCAGGGAAACTTCCAATCCAACCAGCACCCAGTACGCACGCGCGGTGGGTCGGCGCGTGCGCGGGACAGTGATCCGGCGTTCACGGGTGCGCGCGGCTGCGCCAATCAGAATACAGGCAGGCATATATAAAGAGGCCTAGCTCACTGACAGGTTGCTGGTTTGTTGTCAGCTTTCCTGTGTATCCAGTTTCCTGAATCCTGCTTGAAAACCCAGTTGTGACCCGGACCGGCTTGATTACCTATTTCATCTCTCCTGGACCTGACCTTCTGCTTGTTTTACGGACTTCTGCCTTCTGCCTGTGCTTGACCCTTGGCCTGTGACCCGGATCTGCTGTTTTCTCCAGCCCTTGACTTCCTGCTTGTACCTCGGATCTTCCTTGTGATCTTCAGCCCTGATTTGATTCCTGTACCTATCTGGACTTTGCTATCAGCAACTTTAAACCCTCGATCTGCACCACCAGCCGCAGCCAGCTTCCGTCAATCCCTGCTGAACCTGATTGTCGGAGATATTATCTTCAGTTCCTGTTTATCCCTGCTACCGCCTGGTGATTAACCTCCAGCATCTTCACGGACTACTCAGCTATTCCAGCCAGCCTTGCAAGTCCTCTCCACCTGCAGGTCACCAGTGCCTTTTCTCGCCATTCTCTCCCTGTCTCACTTCCAGGGGGCGGAGTGCGTCAAGTCGCAAGGGTGAACCGCTCTCTGCATCTCGGCCTCGGTAAGTACCCGTTGTGACACACACATGATAATACTCTTGGTTATATTCTTAGCTAGCATACATAAACTTTCTGGTTCCCAATATGAACATCAATAAGTTTCTTATTGTATAAATATATCTTAGTGTGTGTGTGTGTGTGTCCGTCCCTATTGTTCCTTGCAAATATATCCCTCAGAAGGGTGGGGGCTATTTACCCTAAAATTCCTAAGGATGGGGCTGTGAACCATGTGAGCAGCCGAAATGAGCACTAAATCTTAGAACCAATACACCAAAACATAATGAAAGAAAGAAATAATAAAAATAATAAAGAATAAAATACCAATATTTGAGTTGATAATAGACATAAAATAATTATTTTAATCAACTCCATAACAGGTGTGTATATGTAATGACAGATCGTGTGACACTTAGATTGCACACAGGTGGACATCATTTCACTAATTATAAAACAAAAAAAAACAGCGCTCAATGGACTAGAGATCGGAAAATGAAAAAGATCAAATAATAAAAAAATAGGATTTTTGTACTCACCGTAAAATCCATTTCTCTGACGTCCATGGACTGACACAGCTGGATACTGTAAACGTGTGGGGTATATGTCCCTGCTCACAGGAGAAGATCTAGGCAGAATGTTAGATGTTAAAACATTCTAGAACAAACCAGAGCTGAACAGCCCCGCCCAGGGGGGCGGTCCCTCCGGACATTACCCTCCCACCTGCAGCTAGCAGACCTCAGTTCGTAACAAAGCAGTACAAACCTTAAAAGGAAGGGTGGGTGCTGTGTCAGTCCATGGACGTCAGAGAAATGGATTTTACGGTGAGTACAAAAATCCTATTTTCTCTTATCGTCCATGGACTGACACAGCTGGATACTGTAAACGTGTGGGATGTCCCAAAGCAGTATCAGAACGGTGGTAGCGGTAGCAAAGGAACAACCAAAACTTCACTCCAAACAAGTAGAGCTCCTCAACAGAGGAGTTGCGACATTAAACAGTGGCCTGCAATGCTTTGCGGCCGAAGGGAGCATCCGAAGATGCAGCCACATCAACCTTATAAGATCTTGAAAAGGTATGAACGGACGACCAGGTCGTCGCCTTGCACACTTGTGCAACCGACGCTTGATGTCGGAAGGCCCGGGAAGCACCAATTGCCTTGGTGGAATGCGCCGCAACCGGAAAGGGAGGCGCCCGCCCCTTAAGGGCATAGGCCTGTATGACAGTCTGCCTGATCCACCTAAAGACGGTGGCAGACGACAACGCTCGGCCCTGTTTTGGACCAGACACAGATTTCCGAATGGAAACAGTAGCAGACAGGTACACTCGTAAGGCTTGTACCCATCTTAATGTATTAAGCGCAAACTCTCAGGGATGTGATGGGTGAGGACACAAGGACGGAAGAACAATGTCCTTCTTAAGGTGAAAGGCCGAGACCATCCTTAAAAAAGAAGGATGGTCGTGGGCGCAACACCAACATATCCTTATGGAGGACCAAGTAAGGCGACTTGCCGGACAAGGCCGCCAACTCAGACACCCGTCTAACTGAAGTAATGGCCACTAAGGCCAACTTCCGGGACAAGGTCAAGAGAGGAATCTCTCTGATATTCTCAAAGGGATGTTCTTGGAGAACCGAGATGCATCAAAATCAGATCCCAAGTAGGGAGAGGAGGCTTGGCAGGGGGGATCACATGGCGAACCCCCTGCACAAAAGGTGCTAATCAAGGAATGGCCCGGTAGCGGTCGTTGAAAAAGACAGCCCGGGCCGAAATCCGACCCTCAAAAAAGGTATGCAAGGCCAGCTTTTGGGTCACACCACGCTGTAAGAACAGCAAAATCCTGGGAACGGAATACATCCGAGGATGCCACTCAAGTTCCTCGCACATAGCGATGTAAGCCTTCCAGGTACGGTGAGATATCTTTCTGGAGGAAGATTCCCGTGTCAAGAACATAGAAGAGATGACCGAATACGAGAGAACTCGGTCCTTCAGCACCTGGCTTTAAACAGCCATGCCATTAAAGCCAAGGACTGTAAAGCAGGATGAAGTATGGGATCATGAGACAGAAGGTCCACCCCAATAGGCCATCGCCAGGAATGTCTGCGACTGGCCGAAGTAGATCGGCGTACCAGCGTCGCCGTTCCGGAGCACTGGAATGGCCTCAGCCCCTACTCTGCGAAGCCGGCGAGGCAACAACAGTAGCGGAGGGTAAGCATACATCAGGCGATACTGCCCCCACGGGCTTCCAACGCATCTGACGCGTCCGCCCAGGGGTCCCTGGACCTGACCACGATCTTGCCACCTTGCGAGTGAGTCGAGAGGCCACAAGGTCCACTTCCGGTGCCCCACCTCCGGTAAAGAAGGTGGAAACACCTCCGGATGCAAGGACCCTTCGCCTGCAATGCACACGGCCGACAGGACCGTCTTGCAGCGAGATGTATGAAAATCCCAAAGAGACTCCACAATGTATCGGAGAAGGGAGGCCCCAGTGTACAGGGTGCCTCAAATGTTGGCCAATAAAGGCAACTTGACGGAACTTCCCTAGAAACTCGGTCAGAGGACTAGTACCTCAGCCTCCACAGGTGGCACAAACCCACCCCGGGCACAGAGACCCTAAAGGCTAAAGCAGTTGTAGTGCACCTGCTAGACGACTGATGGATGAAGCAGAGGCTTTTGTCCAGTCATTGAGCTACAAAAAATGCCAGAGACGCAGCCACTAACGGGCGTAACGCTAACCCCAGCCTGGCGAACACAGTCCAAGCCAGCGCTTCTGATCACCACTGAAAGCAGGTGGAAAGTGATACCCCTGAAACCAGGGATCCTTGTGACAATGCTCCATCCAGCAGCTACCCATGGATAGGTGCTGATTGTGCAAACACATAGTTTATACTATGTATTGCGTCAAACGCACAAATGGAGAATGTGGGAGGAAACCCACCCAGCCACAAAGAGCATAATACCACCACATACGGCGTCTGTAGTTTAGTATTTGTGGATAAACCTATTAAACACGTATATACTGTGCCAGCGATGAAGGCGCGCACATCATCAGGGCCTGGACGTAAACCAGCCACGCAGATTGCGTACACAACCGTGTAGGTATGTTAGCCTGCGAATAAACAAAATGCGCACACCATTGGAACGCAGGGGAGAAACCTGAGCACCCGGATGAAACCCATGCAGACTGCAAACGCATACCGTGTATGGTATTATAGTATGTGTGCTAAACATTTTGCACAAGCCCATGTGTGCATAGCACCGAAGGCGCGCACACTGTTGGCGCGTGGAAGGAACCGAAGTACCCCACGCATACGCAGAGAATGCAATACCTACAGCTACTGTAAATGTATTTATTGTAGTGTATAGACATAATGGGGCTGATTTACTAATAACAGTGCGCTGCGCTGGTTCTAACCTTAATTGGTGCGCCAGATAACTCCTTCACTTGGCGCAGGAACCAGCGGCGCACTGTTATAGTAAATCCAAATGTCAGCGGCGCTCTATTGAAAATGAATGGTTCCCTATGGGAGCCCATTGATTTGAATAGAGGTCGCCCGGGAAGTCGGATGAAGTGTATCCGACTCGCTTGGCGACTCGTGTGCCGGCTGACACAGGGACAGCGCGTATGAATCATGAAGGGGAACTCCACGCCAAATTTTAATGAAAAAAACGGCGTGGGGGTTCCCCTCCAGGAGCATACCAGGCCCTTAGGTCTGGTATGGATTTAAAGGGAAACCCCCTAAGCTGAAAAAACGGCGTGGGGTCCCCCCCAAAATCCATACCAGACCCTTATCGGAGCACGCAACCTGGCAGGCTGCAGGGGAAGAGGGGGGGACGACAGCGGCCCCCCCCTCCCTCCTGAACCGTATCAGGCCGCATGCCCTCAACATGGGGGGGTGGGTGCTTTGGGGTAGGGGGGCGACCTGCGGACCCCCCACCCCAAAGCACCCTGCCCCCATGTTGATGGGGACAAGGGCCTCTTCCCGACAACCCTGGCCATTGGTTGTCGGGGTCTGCGGGCGGCGGGCTTTTCAGAATCCGGGAGCCCCCTTTAATAAGGGGGCCCCCAGATCCCGGCCCCCCCACCCTATGTGAATGAGTATGGGGTACATCGTACCCCTACCCATTCACCTGGTGGCAAAAAAAAGGTAATGAAAAACACAACACAGGTTTTTAAAGTAATTTATTAGGCAGCTCCGGGGGTCTTCCTGCCGGGCACCCCGCTATCTTCTTCCAGCTCTTTTGCTAGCGGGGTCCCGGGCTTCCTCGTCATCTTCGGGGGTCTTTCTGCCGGGCGCCCGCTATCTTTTGCCAGCTCTTTTGCTAGTGGGGGTCCCGGGCTTCCTCGCCGTCTTCTTCCGACTTCAGGGGTCTTTCTGCCGGGCGCCCCGCTATCTTCTGCCAGCTCTTTTGCTAGCGGGGGTCCCGGGCTTCCTCGCCGTCTTCTTCCGACTTCGGGGGTCTCTTGTTCTGTTCTCCGGTTCTTCTCCCGCTCTTCGGTGTCTTCTCCACGATCTCCGGTTGTTTCTGCCTTCTGCCGGGCGCCCCGCTATCTTCTGCCAGCTCTTTTGCCGGTCTTCTTCGTCGCCTTCTTCCCTCTTCTCTTCGCCCGATGTTGCCCGATGTTGCCTCGTTGCCGTCCACCACCGCAATGCTCTGTCTGAGCAGCGGTGCCACTTGTATTGGCATGGGACGTGGTCACCGGCTGATGCCACCGCTGACCCCGCCCCCGTATGATGTCACAGTCCCGGGGAATGGAATGACTTGACTAATCTCGCCCATCTGAGGAATGGGAAGTAGCTTGTAGACTCTTGGGGAGGCTATTCTGTGTCTTTCCAGGCGATTGCAGTTTTGACTGCCTGGATGAATGGCTTTACCAAGGAGAGACTGGAGCCAGAAGGTTCTGACTCTTTTTAAGAGTCCCCTGAAGAGTCTTCAGGTGGTGAATCTCTAGCTGGTTGGCCTGACGGCGGCAGAGGTGTACTGACTGCTGACGGACCAGGGAGATTAGGTTCTATATCCTGAACCTGGGATATCTGCTGAAGTGGTTGAGCGGGGACCGAAGCCAAAAGCTCAGAGAAGGAGTCCTTCATTGTTCACTTGAGCAGATCTACAGCGTGCTGATTTTCTAGCTCGCGGTTGGACGCATAGTCCGTAAAACAGTCCTTACAGACCACTCTGTCTGGTAGCGGTGTAGCCCCACATGTCCAGCATTTCTCTTTCTATAGGTCCTAGGAGAGGGGGACCGATCATGTCCTCTGGATCTTGACCTCTCTGATCTACGACGTGAAGAATGGGACCTACGCCCTGATGAGCAGGACCCCTTGGAGTGGGTAGGGCTACGATGTAAGGAACTCACGCTAGACCAGTGAGTGCACTTTTTTTTTATTTTTTATACTCACGTATAGTTGGTCACATACCTAATAGAAGTGTGAGGATCTTTGCTGTGAGATGAATGACTCATTGCGAAGTTGGGCACAAGGATCAGCTCCGGAAATATAGTAAGAAAGGGAAAAGAATCAGGAGTTTTTGGCGTCACTTTTTTATTTTTAAACAAACATTTTTATATCGTCATCTTTTTTTTTTTTTTAAACAAACATTTTTATATCGTCATCTTTTTTTTTTTAAAACATAAACATTTTTGATCGGCAACATTTTTTTTTTTTTTTGAGAAAATAAAAAGTACCTACCACAAAGCAGCATCAGAGAGACCTAGCAGGGCACAGCTGAGGAGACTCTGACAGAAATCCCTGAATCTGAACCTAAATAGGCTCAAGGTGCGTGGGCTAATCCCATAAACCACCATTTGGAATTGATTGAAAAAAAAAGGGCAAATCTAGCCTTCTTTCCAGAATCCAAGATGGCCGCCACTGAACCAAGCGACCGTGCATGCGCACGCGCATTAGATCCAGCGTCGCCCAGTACAGAGAGCCAAGAAACTACGGCTCTGTATCACTCCCGAATCGCGCATGCGCAGACGGCGGCGAGGACGCCGTGCCATGACACTCTCCTACCTGGCGGGACGTACAGAGCACCTGTGGCCCCCCACGAACCCGGAAATAAGCACCACAATGTTGTTGCACAGAGAGACACCTGCCCTATCCAGTTGCACAGTTTTAAAGGAACAATCATTTTAAAGGCACCTAACAAGCAAAGGAAAGGGCAGGGGAGGGGAAGAGAGGAAAAGAAAGGAGAAAAACACAAATGCCTGTAATAAAAAATGGAAACCACCAGCCTGGGAAGATGGAGCTGATCCTCTTGCGACTTCCACTGCATTCACCATGGATGTGATAGCAGACTGCGTTCCTGTGAGGAAACTCTGCGAAATTACCACAACAGATCCACAGAGGGGTTCCCAGTCTTATCAGCGCTGTGAGCGGCCCAAGAACAGGGACTGCGCATGGGAAAGGCTAAACCCGGCGGACACTGCCGACTGCAGAGGTATGGACATACTGCTACTCTTCACCAGCACAAGAAGGTATGAGGAAAAAAAAGGAGAATGTTGGGGGAGGGACTATGCCTTTAATTTATGCTATTCACTAGTCCTGAAGGAGGAGTCGAGGCGGAGCTCAATCACAGGTATGCTGCCATGGAGGCACCAGGAAAGGATATTTTAACCACTTCAGCACTGGGCCTATTCTGGCACTTCTCTCCTTCATGTAAAAATCATAAATTTATGGCTATAAAATTACTTCAAAACACCAAACATTATATATGTTTTTTGAGCAGACACCCTAGGGAATAAAATGGCGGTCATTGCAAATTTTTATCTCGCTCGGTATTTGCGCAATAAATTTTCAAACGCCTTTTTTTTGGTAAAAATATTACAAAACAGTAAAGTTACGGCCAATTTTTTGGTATAATGTGAAAGATGTTGTTATGCTGAGTAAATAGATACCTAACACGTCACGCTTAAAAATTGCGCACACTCATGGAATGACACCAAACTTCAGTAATTAAAAATCTCCCTAGGCGATGCTTTAATTTTTTTTACACGTTATCATTTTGGCATTACAGAGGAGGTCTAGTGCTAGAATTGTTGCACTCGTTCTAACGCACGCAGCAATACCTCACATGTGTGGTTTGAACGGCGTTTACATATGTGGGCGGGACTTACGTGTGTGTTCGCTTCTGAGCGCGAACTACCGGGGACATGGGCGTTTTTTCTTATTTTTTTAACTTTTTTGTATTTCTTACTCTTTTTTAAATTTTTTTGTTTTTTGGATCACTTTTATTCCTATTACATGGAATGTAAACATCCCTTGTAATAGGAATGTGTGTGACAGGTCCTCTTTATGGAGAGATGCGGGGTCAATAAATATACTGACCCCCCTTACAGGACACATACACTGACCCCCCTTACAGGACACATATACTGACCCCCCTTACAGGACACATATACTGACCCCCCTTACAGGACACATACACTGACCCCCCCTACATGACACATACAGTGACCCCCCCTTACAGGACACATACACTGACCCCCCTTACAGGACACATACACTGACCCCCCCTTACAGGACACATACACTGACCCCCCCCCCTTACAGGACACATACACTGACCCCCCCTTACAGGACACATACACTGACCCCCCCTTACAGGACACATACACTGACCCCCCCTTACAGGACACATACACTGACCCCCCCTTACAGGACACATACACTGACCCCCCCCTTACAGGACACATACACTGACCCCCCCCTTACAGGACACATACACTGACCCCCCCCTTACAGGACACATACACTGACCCCCTTACAGGACACATACACTGACCCCCCTTACAGGACACATACACTGACCCCCCTTACAGGACACATACACTGACCCCCCTTACAGGACACATACACTGACCCCCCTTACAGGACACATACACTGACCCCCCCTACATGACACATACACTGACCCCCCCTACATGACACATACACTGACCCCCCCTTACATGACACATACACTGACCCCCCTTACAGGACACATACAGTGACCCCCCCTTACAGGACACATACACTGACCCCCCCTTACAGGACACATACACTGACCCCCCTTACAGGACACATACACTGACCCCTCCCTTACAGGACACATACACTGACCCCCTTACAGGACACATACACTGACCCCCCTTACAGGACACATATACTGACCCCCCCTACAGGACACATACACTGACCCCCCCTACAGGACACATACACTAACCCCTCCCACTACATGACACATACACTGACCCCCCCTTACAGGACGCATACACATACACTGACCCCCCCTACATGACACATATACTGACCCCCCATACAGGACACATACAGTGACCCCCCCTTACAGGACACATACACTGACCCCCCTTACAGGACACATACACTGACCCCCCTTACAGGACACACACACTGACCCCCCTTACAGGACACATACACTGACCCCCCTTACAGGACACACACAGTGACCCCCCCTTACAGGACACATACAATGACCCCCCTTACAGGACACACACAGTGACCCCCCTTACAGGACACATACACTGACCCCCCTTACAGGACACACACACTGACCCCCCTTACAGGACACACACAGTGACCCCCCCTTACAGGACACACACAGTGACCCCCCTTACAGGACACATACACTGACCCCCCTTACAGGACACATACACTGACCCCCCCTTACAGGACACACACAGTGACCCCCCCTTACAGGACACACACAGTGACCCCCCCTTACATGACACACACAGTGACCCCCCTGACTCCTACTTCCTGCACTACTCAAACACACTCCCCCCCTCCCCCTCATACAGCATGTAGATCGATCCGTCCTCCTCCTTACCTCTGCTCTGGTGCTTCGCCAGCCATCATCAGGGCTCTGCTCAGGGGCCAGGCCAGCGCCATCCATCCTCTCCACGGAGTCCCCGCCAAGGCCAGGCCAGCGCCGCACCGCCGCCAATGCCATCCACCCACTCCATGGAGTCCTCGCTGGGCGGGAGGTCAGTCAGCTACTCCTCAGCCCCGCCCCCCGCTGCACACACAAGACACACAGCGCCGCACCAGAGGGACAGGCTGGAGCAAAGGAGTCCTGGAGCGGCGCTGTGTGATACCTGTCTGAGGACTGAGGTGTGACAGCGCAGCGGGGCGCTCTGCGCTACACATGGGGGGAATTTGGTGGCGCCGTGGCAGCATACTGAATGGGGCCAGGCCAGCGATCAGGAGAGAGGAGAGCCTAGCTCACACTGTCACACAGGACAGAGGCTGTGGTTGCGCCCTAGGTGGTAGTGCGCCCCTAGGCGGCTGCCTACTTCGCCTAGTGGTAGCGCCGGCCCTGCATGGTGGCAAGAGGGGGGGGGGAACGTCCCCTTCCGCCGCCTATAAGAACAATCAAGCGGCGGAACTGCCACTATGATCGTTTTATTGTGCACAGAATCGCCGGCTGAAATTAATGATATCTGAATGATTGCTGCAACTGCAGGCATCATTCAGATGTCACCGCAAAAAGCCAAGGATGTCATTTGACGGTGGGCGGTAGGAAACTGGTTAATATTTTTTAAAAAGTTAATTTTTCTTCTTCATTGATGTACACTGATGAGGCTGCACTTATGGGCACCGATAAGGTGGCAAGGGTGGGCACTGAGAGGTGGCATTGCTAGTTGGCACTGGTGGGCATTGAGAAGTGGCACTGCTAGGTGGCAATGATAGTTGGCAGTGATAGGCAGCACTGCTAGGTGCCACTGATTGGCACCAGTGGTGGCCATTGATAGGTGGCACTGGCAGGGGCTACTAATTGTCACAGATGACGCAGAATTGCCTCTTCCTCTTCGGGCCCCATGTCCCTTGCACATAAGCCGGTGATTGCCTTTTTTATGCTCACGCTGTCAGCACAAGGAGAAAACAAAAACCATTACCCAGCTTTTGTTTACATCACGTGATCAGCTGTCATTGGCTGACAGCTGATCACATGGTAAAGGGCAGGGATCGGCCCCTTACTCGGATCTGTCATCACCCGAGTCTCAGTGACTCTGTGACCACAGCGCGCGCAAAGGGGAGGACGTTTATTGACGGACTCCCGGCAATTGAGGACCATGCTGTGGCCGTCGATCAGTTATAGCGCTGATCTCAAGTGATTAAAGAGGGCCTAAATGGGCCATTGACATGCATCACAATTCAACTTAGGAATGTGTCTTTGAAAAGTTAAACAAAATAATTTGGCCACTTTATCCTTCCAAATAATTCACTTCCTGTCACATAGCCACACAGGAAGTGAGGGAAAATCCCTAACAATGTCTTTCCTTGGGGCACACAGGTCAGTCTAAATACTTTCCCCATTATGCACATTGCACTCCAGCATATTGTGGGGTACACCACAAATTATAAGGTAGTTTGGACTTTGGGGTTTATTTACTAAAGGCAAATCTACTTTGCACTACAAGTGTACTTGCTGTATATCTGAGGGGGACATGCAAGCAAAAATAAAAAAACACCATCTTTGCTTTTACATGATTGTAACATCCAATCACCAGTACTTTCCCTCAGATTTTCAGCAGCTACACTTTTACTGCAGAGTGGATTTGTCTTTACTAAACCCCAAACTACCCAATGATTTGGGGTGTACACAACAAAGTGCTAGAGTGCAATTTGCTTAATTGGGACGCTAGTTAGATTGATCTGCGTGTCCCCAAGAAAAGACATTGGTAGGGTTTTACCTTCACTTCCTGTTTAGCTGTGTGACAGGAAGTGAAGCCAATTTTAAGAAAAAGGAGACGAAGCCCAAACTCTCAAAAAACAAACAAAAAAAAAAACCACACAAGCAGGGGTTCTAACACTTACTTTATATCCCTCAAAATGCCCACAATTAGAATTGTATGGCCTTGAGCTATTTTTAAGTGCAGTGCTCTAAATCAGTGCTTCTCAAGTACCCCCAACAGGCCATGTTTGCAGGTTTTCCTTCATCTTGCACATGTGCTTTAAATCACAGTCAATGGTTTTGAATTTTGGACAGCAATTCTCGATAAAATAAATTCACAAAACATGTCCTGTTGGGGGTACTTGAGGACTGAGGCTGAGAACCACTGCACTAAAAAAAGGAAAATTGAATACTTACCGCTCTGTATTTCATTTCCTGGTGACGCTCCATGGCAGCACACAATACATGCATATGCTAGCATGAAGGCACCAGATTAGACAAATCACACCTGTTTTGTTTTGACATGCCAATCAGCTGTCACATTTGTTGCAAAGAAAACACAAAACAAACATCAAAACTTTGCATCAAATTTTATTGGTCAACAAAACAAAAGGGAAGGCAAAATAAAAAACATGGTCAATTTGAAACAGTTACAGACTCAACATCTTGAGAAAATTTTGGCCAAAAATAAAATGCAGCACAGACAATTAAATCAAAGTGAACAAACAACACACATTAACAACATCAGAATTATTTCAGGGGAACATTTCCCCCACACAAAAAAATCCAATCCACAAAAGTTAACCAATCACCTGTTTTGCAAAGACATAACAAATAAAATACATGTGTTACAAACCCGATAAGGACACCAACATGTACATTTTGCCCCCCACACCCACACACACTTGCCTCTTCTCAGGGCAAGCGAACGAATGTTCCCTCTGAGCTTTATATAACCTATGTTTGTGTGCTAATGAGGCAAATGAAAACACATGCACAGTCCATGAAACACCCAAAATGCAAATTCACGCAATGTAGAGACTGAAATTCAAAGTGGGCACACCTGTTAAGGATGTCCTTCAATTACTAACCCATAAAAACACTCTCTGAGAGAGCATGGCCAGAAATATCCAGGTGCTGCTCACACACAAAAAGCACGCAAAAAAAAACTAACTGGCTGGGCATGTGCAGAACAACACCAATGCAGCTAGCAAAAAATAACACCCCCCCCCCCGTCCAAAATTAAGCACATCATCCAGCATGCTACAAAATTAAAGATGGGACAATCACCCCTCCCCCCCCACCAACAAATACCATTGCAGTCCATGGGAACTGACTTGTTAATTTTGCTAGTCCCCACTTGGCTGGCTTATCTTCTAGTTATTGGCCTTAAAATGGGGGCCCAGGTCCCACCCTAAGGGGCATATATCAATGTCACCAATTTGGAAAACAACAAAAACAAAACAAGGAGAAGTGCCTTTAAATATGCCAAATTGCTTAAGGGCCATTTCACACCACATGCAGTGCATTGCGTTTCTTAACCACTTGACCACTGGGCACTTAAACCCCCTTAATAACCAGACCAATTTTCAGCTTTCGGTGCTCTCACATTTTGAATGACAATTACTCAGTCATACAACACTGTACCCATATGAATTTTTTGTCCTTTTTTTCACACAAATAGAGCTTTCTTTTGGTGGTATTTAATCACTGTTGGGTTTTTTATTTTTTGCGCTATAAGAGAAAAAAGACTGAAAATTCTGTAAAAAAATAGTTTTTTTTTCGTTTCCGTTATAAAATTTTGCAAATTACTATTTTTTCTTCATAAATTTTGGCCAAAATTTATACTGCTACATATCTTTGGTAAAAATAAGTACAAATTGGTGGATATTATTTGGTCTATGTGAAAGTTATAGAGTCCACAAGCTATGGTGCCAATATCTGAAAATTGATCACACCTGAAGTACCGACGGCCGATCTCATTTCTTGAGACCCTAACATGCGAGAAAAGTACAAATACCCCCCAAATGACCCCTTTTTGGAAAGAAGACATTCCAAGGTATTCAGAAAGAGGCATTGTGAGTTTTTTGAAGTTGTCATTTTTTCCCACAATTCTTTGCAAAATCAAGATTTTTTTTTCTCTTTTTTTTCACAAAATTGTCATATTAGCAGGTTATTTCTCACACACAGCATATGCATACCACAAATTACACCCCAAAACACATTCTGCTATTACTCCCGAGTATGGCGATACCACATGTGTGAGACTTTTACACAGCGTGGCCACATACAGAGGCCCAACATGCAGGGAGCCCCTTCAGGCGTTCTGGAGCACCGAGGCCAATTCTGACATTTCTCTCCTACATGTAAAAATCATCATTTATTTGCTATAAAATTACATAGAACCCCAAAACATTATATATGTTTTTTTAGCAAAGACCTTAGAGAATATAATGGTGGTTGTTGCAACTTTTTATCTCGCATGATATTTGCGCAGCAATTTTTTTAACGCGTTTTTTACGGAAAAAAAATGTTTTGTGCTTAAAAAAAAAAAAACAGTAAAGTTAGCCCAATGTTTTTGCATAATGTGAAAGATGAAGTTACGCCGAGTAAATAGAAACCTAACATGTCACCCTTCAAAATTGCACACGCTTGTGGAATGGCGCCAAACTTCGCTACTTAAAAATCCCCATAGGCGACGCTTTAAATATTTTTACTGGTTACATGTTTTGAGTTACAGAGGAGTTCTAGGGACAAAATTATTGCTCTCGCTCTAACGTTCGCGGCGATACCTCACATGTGTGGTTTGAAAACCGTTTTCATATGTGGGCGGGACTTACGTATGCGTTTGCTTCTGTATGCGAGCTCACGGAGACAGGGGCACTTTAAAAAAATATATATTTTTTTATTGTTCATTTTACTTTATTTATTTTAGTTTGACATGTTTTTCCGCCCCAAAATTTTTTTTTATCACTTTTATATCTATTACAAGGAACGTAAACATCCCTTGTAATAGGAATATGGCATGACAGGTCCTCTTTACAGTGAGATATGGGGTCAATAAGACCCCACATCTCACCTCTAGGCTGGGAAGCCTGAAAAAAAACAAAAAAAAAACAACAATCCTGGCTTTGATCGTAGCGGTGAGTCGGTAGGAGCACCGGAGGGCGGCGGGGGGGGGGACATACCCTCTCGCCTCCCGTAAGAATGATCAAGCGGTGGAACAGCCACTATGATTGTTGTTATGGTGTAGGGAATCACCGGCTGAAAAAGCTGATATCTGAATGATGCCTGTAGCTGCAAGCATCATTCAGATATCCCCGCACAAAGTCAAGGACGTCATATGACGGCCGGCGGGCGGAAAGTGGTTATTGCAGAGTATTGCCGGGCATTGCGGAGTATGGCAGGGCATTGCGGAGTATGGCAGGGCATTGCGGAGTATGGCAGGGTATTGCATGGGGTATTGCACAGGGGGTATTGCACAGGGTATTGCAGAGTATTGCGCAGGGTATTGCAGAGTATTGCACAGGGTGTATTGCGCAGGGTATTGCAGAGTATTGCACAGGGTATTGCAGAGTATTGCGCAGGGTATTGCAGAGTATTGCGCAGGGTATTTTGCAGAGTATTTTGCAGAGTATTTTGCAGAGTATTGTGCAGGGTGATGCAGGGTATTGCGCAGGGTATTGTGCAGGGTATTGCAGAGTATTGCGCAGGGTATTGCGCAGGGTATTGCAGGGTATTGCAGAGTATTGCGCAGGGTATTGCAGGGTATTGCACCAGGGTATTGCAGAGTATTGCAGAGTATTGCACCAGGGTATTGCAGAGTATTGCACCAGGGTATTGCAGGGTATTTTGCAGAGTATTGGCAGGGTGTATTGCAGAGTATTGGCAGGGTGTATTGCAGAGTATTGGCAGGGTATTGCACAGGGATGGCTGAGCAGGGATGGATGGATGGCTGGATCTATGACTGCAATTGTCACAGATCCAGCCCACAGTGCTGCTGCTGCCATCCGCTCCCTCCCCCTCCCCTCTCACACTGTACCGATCGGTACAGAGAGGGGAGGGAGGAACCGGCGTCATCAAATGACGCCGATCTGTTTACAAGTGATTGCTCCGTCATTTGACGGAGCGATCACGTGGTAAACGGCCGCTATCAGCGGCGATTTACCGCGATTCGTGATCCGCCGGGTCCTCTGGACCCGGCGGTCACGGAGTTTCCCGTGTGCACGCCCCAGGGGGCGCACGGGAGCGCGATTCTGGGAGGACGTTATATAACGTCCTCCCAGAGTTAAGCAACCACCTTGTCGACGTTATTTGTCGGCAGGTGGTTGCTAAGTGGTTAAGCATCCAAAATGCATGGAAAACGGAAAATTGTATCATACTTACCAGTAATTTTCCTTTCCCCTGGTGTCTATCCATGGCAGCATACCTGTGATAGAGCTCCGCCTTGACTCCTCCTTCAGGACTAGTGAATAGCATAAATTAAAGGCATAGTCCCTCCCCCAACATTCTCTGTAATATAGAATACCGAGGGTGGGAGCGTATGCTGCCATGGATAGGCACCAGGAAAGGAAAATTACTGGTAAGTATGATACAATTTTCCGTTTTCCTGGTGCCTCCATGGCAGCATACCTGTGATAAATAACTAGCTGACATGGGTGGGATAATTGCTTAACAATAAATGTTTAATTAGAAGAGGACATAGCAGCCTGAACTGCCCTCCTTCCAAACTCAACAGTCGTGAGCGCTCCTGGGTCAATATGGTAGTGTCTGAGGAACGTATGGTGAGAAGACCAGGTGGCAGCCCTGCACACCATCTCCAATGAAACATTAGCCCTTGCCGCCCAGGAAGCTTAGACTGCCCTTGTAGAATGAGCATTCACTCAGGATGGAGGCTCCATATTCTTCACCCTGTAGGCCTTCTGGATTAACTTTACAACCCAAGATGCCAGAGTTCTGATGGAAGCTTCTTTGCCCCTGTATTTACCGAACGGTACGATGAAAAGTCTCTCAGAATTTCTGAAGGGGCCGGTGGCTTCTAGGTAGGCCCTGAGCACTCTGGATACATCCAGTTCGTGACAAGACTCTGAATCCGTGTCTGTAAACACTGGTAGTGCCCAGGGTTCCAACAGGTGTCTTGGAGTAGCAACCTTTGGTGTGAACCCCCGAAGGGGACGAAGTTCCACTCTGTCTGGGGAGAAGGAGAAGGAGATGTGGTCGTCACCTATCCCTAAAGAGTGAAGTTCCAAGATTCTTCTGCCAGATGTAATGGCTAGCAGGAAAGCCGTCTTTAGTGTCAGGTTCCATATTGTTACTTGTTCCACTGGAGCAAAGGGATGGTCAGATAGAACTTCCAGGACTAGGGACAGATCCCACTTAGGAAATGATCGTCTGACAGGAGGGCGAATCTTCAATATACCTCTGAGAAAAGTGACTACTAAAGGATCCTCCGCCCATCTCTTATTTGTTGCAGCAGAGATTGCTGCTACCTGTACTTTGAGAGAGCTCAGACCAAGTCCTGTCTGAAGGAATCCTAGAACATGAGATGTAGAAGGAAGGATTGGATCAAATCCATTTCCGGAAACAAATGACAAGAACTTGTACCATATTTTTGAATATATGGCATTAGTTGCTGGCTTCCTAGCTTTTAGAAGGGTTGATATGACTCCTGGAGAACACCCTAGGGACTCGAACCTTCGCCTCTCAACCTCCAGATTTGAAGATTCAACTTCGGAGGGTTTGGATGAACTAGACTGCCCTGCGACAGAAGTTGAGGGAAAGGAGGGATCTTGATTGGAGAGCCCACACTGAGGCGCAATACGGAAGTACTGCCACCACCTGGACTGGCTCCCTGAGGAGCCTCAGGAGGAATTTGAATATTAATGGCCTGGGAGGAAAGGCATATTCCTTGGTGAACCTCCAGGGACATGACAGGGCATCCACTGCCTCGGCTTGTGGATGCGGCAGCCGAGGGAAGAACCTGTCCAGCTTGGCGTTCTTCGGGGAGGTGAACAGATCTACCTGAGGGGGATCCCATATGTTGGCAATCTAAAGGAAGACATGGGGGTGGAGAGCCCACTTGTTGTTGTCCAGGAAGTTTCTGGATAATGTGTCTGCTTTTGTGTTCAACCTGCCTGGCAGATACATCGCTCTGAGGTCCAGGAGGTTCTGCTCCACCCAGAGCATGATCGGCTCTACCTCCTTGAGGAGTGACCTGCTGCGAGTGCCTCCCTGCTTCTGCAGATAAGCGACAGTTGCCCTGTTGTCTAGGCGTATTCTCTGGCCTCAGATTTGGGGTGCCAAAGAGGTCAGTGCCAAGAAGGCTGCCCTCATCTCCAATATGTTTGATACCACTCCCTGGGTGGTGCATGACCATCTCCCCTGTATTCTGGTTTGCCCGCAATGGGCTCCCCAGCCCTGTCTGCTTGCATCGGACGTAATTGTGATCCAAGGAAGGGAGCCCAGATGATGAGGCTTGGAGAGGTTTTCCGGAACTGTCCACCAGTGAAGGCTCCTGCGCATTTTTCCCCGTCAGCAGGATCGTCTGAGATAGTCGTTGTTTCTTCCACTGCGCCAAGAAACCAGTCTGGAAATACCTCAAGTGCCAATGTACCCAAGGAACCATGGGTATATAGGAAGACATTGTGCCAATGAGGCTCAGGCATTGTGAAGCCGTCAGATAGGGGCTCCGGATGACTTTGATCATTCTCTGGATGACAATCCTTGCCTTCGGTGGTGGTAATGACACTGTCCCCTCCTGAGTGTCGAACATTGCGCGTAGATTATCTGCTGTGTTGGCGTTAGTTGACTTGTCGGAATTCACCAGCCACCCTAGCTCTTTTTTTTTTCTTTTTTTTTATACTCACGGATCGTTGGTCACATACCTAATAGAAGTGTGAGGATCTTTGCTGCGAGATGAATGACTCATTGCGGAGTTGGGCACAAGGATCAGCTCCGGAAATATAGTAAGAAAGGGAAAAGAATCAGGAGTTTTTGGCGTCCCTTTTTTTTTTTTTAAACAAACATTTTTATATCGTCATCTTTTTATTTTTTTTTAAACATAAAATTTTTTGATCGGCAACATTTTTTTTTTTTTTTGAGAAAATAAAAAGTACCTACCACAAAGCAGCATCAGAGAGACCTAGCAAGGCACAGCTGAGGAGACTCTGACAGCAATCCCTGAATCTGAACCTAAATAGGCTCAAGGTGCGTGGGCTAATCCCATAAACCACCATTTGGAATTGATTGAAAAAAAAGGGCAAATCTAGCCTTCTTTCCAGAATCCAAGATGGCTGCCACTGAACCAAGCGACCGTGCATGCGCACGCACAGAAGATCCAGCGTCGCCCAGTACAGAGAGCCGAGAAACTACGGCTCTGTATCACTCCCGAATCGCGCATGCGCAAACGGCGGCGAGGACGCCGTGCCATGACACTCTCCTACCTGGCGGGACGTACAGAGCACCTGTAGCCCCCCCCGAACCCGGAAAAGAGCACCACAATGTTGTTGCACAGAGAGACACCTGCCCTATCCAGTTGCACAGTTTTAAAGGAACAAAAAAGTAAGACAACAATCATTTGAAGGCGCCTAACAAGCAAAGGAAAGGGGAGGGTAGGGGAAGAGAGGAAAAGAAAGGGGAAAAACACAAATGCCTGTAATAAAAAATGGAAACCACCAGCCTGGGAAGATGGAGCTGATCCTTTTGCAACTTCCACTGCATTCATCATGGATGTGATAGCAGACTGCGTTCCTGTGAGGAAACTCTGCGAAATGACCCCAACAGATCCACAGAGGGGTTCCCAGTCTTATCAGCGCTGTGAGCGGCCCAAGAACAGGGACTGCGCACGGGAAAGGCTAAACCTGGCGGACGCTGCCGACTGCAGAGGTATGGACATACTGCTACTCTTCACCAGCACAAGAAGGTATGAGGAAAAAAAGGAGAATGTTGGGGGAGGGACTATGCCTTTAATTTATGCTATTCACTAGTCCTGAAGGAGGAGTCGAGGCGGAGCTCTATCACAGGTATGCTGCCATGGAGGCACCAGGAAAGTTGGTTATATGGTTCTAAATGGCAGTGTTTGTTCCAGTGCGTTCCAGTTCCACCGAAAAAGTAGAACATGCTGCATTTTACCTGCACTGGACTGTACTGGAACGCAGCAAAACGCATCATAAACGCACTGGAACGCACCGGAACACACCTAAATGCACCAAAAACGCACTGGAACACACTTGTCCTTATCTAAGGTTAATAAAAAAGAGGGGTGAAAAAAAAGCACTGGACTGCATCAAAAACGTACCAAAAATGCACTGGAACGCATGAAAAACGTGCATGCAGAAAAGCACCTGGAACGCATCCGGATTGCGTTTCTATGGTGTGAACTGGCCCTAGTTCACACTATAGAAACGCAGTCTGGGTGCGTTCCAGGTGCTTTTCTGCATGCGCGTTTTTGACACATTCCAGTGCATTTTTGATGCGTTTTTGATGCAGTCCAGTGTTTTTTTCCCCCTCTTTTCACTTAGGACAAGTGTGTTGCAGTGCGTCTTTGGTGCATTTAGGTGCGTTCCGGTGCATTCCAGTGCATTTTTGGTACGTTCCGTTGCGTTTTTGATGTGTTTTACTGGGGTCCAGTACACTTTTGTACCTAAAAAATGCAGCATGACCAATTTTTTTTTTCCTTTCTGAAACGCACTGGAACGGACTGCAGTGGTGTGAACTATGCCATTGGCATTAATGTGATCAACTTTCTTTGCGTTTTTCATGCATCAAAAAAACGCACTGCACTGCATCCGGTGTGAACTGGCCCTAAATATCATACCCGGGGGGTGTCTATAGTATGCCTGTAAAGTAGCACATGTTTTCCATGTTTATAACAGTTGGAGAGCAAAATGATATTTCTAAAGTAAAATAATAGTCATTTAAAAGTCCTTGCGGCTGTAATGAATTGCTGGTTCCCGTCAATACAGATAAAAGTCATTGAAAGTCTTTGATTACACAAAAAACAAAAGCGTGGGGGTCCCCCAAATTCCATTACCAGGCCCTTCAGGTCTGGAATGGATATTAAGGGGAACCCCGCTGCAATTTTTTTTTTAAATGACGTGGGGTTCCCCCCAAATATCCATACCAGGCCCTTCAGATCTGGCATGGATTTTAAGGGGAACTCCACCCCAAATTTAAAAAAAAAATGGCGTGGAGACAAATGTACCCCTACCATTTCACAAAGAAAGTGTAAAAAATTACAAGAGCCGGTTTTTGACAATTCCTTTATTATTGTATTTTCCTTTCTTCTATCTTCTTCCATCTTCTTCTTCCTTCTTCTTCTTCCATCTTCTTCTTCCATCTTCTTCTTCCATCTTCTTCTTCCATCTTCTTCTTCCATCTTCTTCTTCCATCTTCTTCTTCCATCTTCTTCTTCTTTTCTCCATTCGGGTTTCTTCATCTTCATCTTCATCTTCTTCTTCCTTCTTCCTTCTTCCTTCTTCCTTCGGTCTTCTCGTCCGCATCTTGCTCCGGCGTTTTCCCTTCTTCTTTCTTCTCCGGCCGCTCCGTTTGAATTGGAGGTTCCCGCTGTGCGACGCTTCAGTTCTTCAGTTCCCCTCTGGGTCCGCTTACACCCGGTGACCCCGCCCCCTCTGACGCACATGGATTTCACGGGGACTTTCCCCGTGGTGTCAGAGGGGGCGGAGCCACAGGGTGGCAGCGGACCAAGTGGAGAACTGAAGCGTCGCACAGCGGGAACCTCCAATTCAAACGGAGCGGCCGGAGAAGAAAGAAGAAGGGAAGACGCCGGAGCAAGATGCGGACGAGAAGACCGAAGGAAGATAAAGATGAAGATGAAGATGAAGAGGAAGAAACCCGAATGGAGAAAAGAAGAAGATGGAAGAAGAAGTTGGAAGAAGATGGAAGAAAAGAAAAGACATTAATAAAGGAATTGTCAAAAACCGGCTCTTGTCATTTTTTAAATTTTTTACACTTTTTGTGAAATGTACCCCATTACCATTTCACATAGGGGGGGGCCCGGGATCTGGGGGTCCCCTTTGTTAAAGGGGTCTTCCAGGTTCCGATAAGCCCCCCGCCCGCAGACCCCCACAACCACCGGGCAAGGGTTGTGGGGATGAGGCCCTTGTCCCCATCAACATGGGGACATCCTCCCCATGTTGAGGGCATGTGGCCTGGTACGGTTCAGGAGGGAGGGGGGGCCGCTCTCTCGTCCCTCCCTTTCCCCTGCGGCCGGCCAGGTTACGTGCTCGGATAAGGGTCTGGTGTGGATTTTTGGGGGAACTCCACACCATTTTTTTTTACATTTGGGGAGGAGTTCCCCTTAAAATCCATGCCAGATCTGAAGGGCCTGGTATGGATATTTGGGGGGAACCCCACGTAATTTTTTTTAAAAATTTGCAGCGGGGTTCCCCTTAATATCCATTCCAGACCTCAAGGGCCTGGTAATGGAATTTGGGGGACCCCACGCTTTTTTTTTTTTTGGTTAGCAAAGACTTTCAATGACTTTTCTCTATATTGCCGGGAGCCGACAATTCATTAATAGCCGCGGGTGCTTTTAAATGCCTTTTTTTTCCTTTAGAAATGTCATTTTGCAGGCGCAATGGAAAGTTCAGAGCTGCGCCTGTTCAACTTATGCAAATTGAGCTACGTGACTTGACATTTACTAAGATTTTGCCGACGCAGTGTCTTGGCGCATTTGAACCATTGAAATTCCCGCGCTGAGCTCAAAAAAACCTCCCGCAGCTCGAATCGTACTTGCCGGCGCAGCGGGCTGGTTTTGAAAAAGTTACTTTCTCACTCAATTTTGGCCATGTTTGTTATTTGGGCAGGTGTCACTATACTTCCTCACATCACCCCACATCACCCCCATTATATTCTCACTTCCAGCTTCTTTATATTTAGTGTTTAACATGCCGTGCGCCAGGTCCATAGTGGCACACTGAGCGCCTCCTCCTGTCCGCCGACAACACTATAGTAAATGGCAAATAGGGCTGCGCTACAGGCGCTAATGTTTTGTAAATACCAAAACAGCCATTGCGCACGCAGATGCGCCAATACTCATGGCGCAAACGTTTCGTAAATCAGCCCCAATGTGTATGTTTACACCGTGTATTGCACCAAAGGCATGCATGTCATGTAGCATGGGCAGAAACCCACGCAGACTGCATACGCATACCGTGTAGGTATTATAGTGTGTGTGCTAAACATTTTTCACAAGCTCATGTGTGCATAGCACCGAAGGTGCGCACACCGTTGGCGCATGGGAGGAACCGAAGTACCCCACGCATACTCAGAGAATGCAATACCTACAACTACTGTGAATGTATTTAGTGTAGTGTATAAACATAATGTGTATGTTTACATTGTGTATTGCACCAAAGGCATGCATGTCATGTAGCGTGGGCGGAAACCCACGCAGACTGCAAAGACATACCGGGTAGGTATGTTAGTATGTGAATATCCAATCGCACAAATTTAGACTGTGCATAGCGCCGAAGCGCCCATACCAATGGAGTGTGGGAGGGAACCAGAGTCCCCCGAAGGAAAACCACACAGACTGCCTACACATACCGTGTAGGTATTATAGCATGCGTGATAAACATTGAACATGTTTATCTGTGCAGAAGGCCAAAGGCGCACATACCGTCAGCGCGTGGGAGGAAACCGGAACACCCGGAAGAACTCCACGCAGACAGCACACAGATACCGTGTAGGAATGATAGCATGTGAATCAACATATTGCACATGTTTATGTTGTGCATTTCCATTGGAGCGTGGGGGGAAACCGGAGTACCCGGAGGAACCCCACGCAAACAGTATACCCATACTGTAAACATGTATAATATGTGCAATGAACATATTGAACATGTCTATACTGTGCAGAGAACCGAAGCGCACATACCATGAGAGTGCGGGAGGACACCGGAGCCCCCGCCAACCTAGAGAGTATAATACATACATATACTGTGAATGTATCTGGAGTCGTGCATAAACATATTTTGTACGTTTATATCATGTATGGCACTGAAACACAGCATTGGAACGTGGGGACAGCCATGCAGACACAGAGACCAATAACACATACATACACTGTGAATGTATGCAGTGTAGAGGTATAGGATGAGTTTAAATTATGGCGCAGAGGTGCATAATCTTCTCTGTACCATTCCAACCTGTTTGACTGTGCTGCCGAAGCAGCATGCAGGTAACAGGTAACCTCTGATCCTCAGACCGTGTGTGTCTGTCAGAGCTCAAATCATTCCCCAGGAAATGGCGGGAAATGTTACCTCAGGTATCACACAGAAGGCTCACAGGGACTAGATACATAAATGAATAAAGTCCTCCCTCATCCATGCTGCTCTTGAGGCAGCGTGAGGAAAACAGTGAGGAAACTGTGTAAAAGAAAAGCTTGTCACAGCAATTCCAGCCTGAGAGTGTTTCTCACATCATCAATGAGATCACTTACAAGCGCCCTGTCATTCACTGACACAGAACTGGAGTCTTCCTCACAAGGGAATGTCCTGTTCATAAATATTAAATATTCAGAGGTAGGGTCCTGAGCATAGTAGCTAGGCCCATATCTGACTCAGAGCACCCCTTCAGTAAAGATTTTTGTGGGGGGAGGGGGCTTATATCTCCCTTTGCTCGCACACCGCTTCCATTCTGACAGGAATGATTCCAGGACTGCTGACAACTGGTTCATAAGGACCGCAGGTGCAGGAAACATATGAACATGTTTAACTGTGCAGCACTGCCAGTTGCCCCAGGCAAGTGTGGAGAGCGGGTGTATCAGACTCCATAACGCCACCCTCTGAGACCTTATACACTATACAGTGAATATACAGTCCACCCACTGGCTACGCTGAGGCTGAGGAGGGGATACTCGGGAGGACCCACCAACCCTTAAGGACCGCTCAGTCTGTGAGGAGATTGGGAGGGGATTCGCGCCGCCGCCAGAAATAAATGCGCGGCGGCCACAAGAAAATGGCCGCCGGCCGCAGCTATAACTGCACCACTGAACGCCAAGATGGCCGCCGAGCACGAAATTCAAAGCTCTAATGCGCGCCAATGGCGCACGCAATAACCACCTCAAACAGCGCCAATGGCGCACGCAATAATCACCTCACACACCAGAAAAAACTGCAGACATGAGCGCCCAGCCAGACCAGAGTGACCCCAAAGCACCCCACAGCACAGCACCAGTACAGGGTGCAGAAAGCAGCATAACAGGGGGGAGACAGGGAGAAACCCCCCACACACAGAAACACAGCCAGCATGTACTCACCTGCAGTAGGAGAGACTACTTACCCGTCCCTTTCAGGGACCCACTGGCTTGTTTCAGACAGACCTATCACAGAGTCGTACTGCGTAGCTGTCGGCCCGGTCCACCGTGAGAGATACAGTCAGTCAAGTACTGTTCAATCTTGAGAGGACCGCGGGAGCATGAAAGCAACCCGGCCACCCCTGGAGTCATGGGGTATGTCATGAACTGAGTCTCACGCACGCAAGGCGAGGATCAGCACGCTCGATGGTCGGACAGGGAAGACTACGAGGATACTAGTGTACCCAACCTGTTGCCCAGCCGACAGTTGATTGAAGGTCTCAAAAATAAAATAATAAAATTCCCAAAGGAATAAAATTTAAAAGTAAAATCTTCCAGGAGACTGGCTCCTGAGAGAGCCACGTCTTCTCCTTCTGCTAGGCAGAAAAAAACTGAGGTCTGCTAGCTGCAGGTGGGAGGGTAATGTCCGGAGGGACCGCCCCCCTGGGCGGGGCTGTTCAGCTCTGGTTTGTTCTGGAATGTTTTAACATCTAACATTCTGCCTAGATCTTCTCCTGCGAGCAGGGACATATACCCCACACGTTTACAGTATCCAGCTGTGTCAGTCCATGGACGATAAGAGAAATGCCTTTTAATGTAAGTTCATAAGGCAAAGATTATGACAAGTTCAGTAATTCATACACAGTAACGGGTAAAACCAGGGAGGGGTCAATAATGGTAATCATGGAACCTGACATCCATGGAGGTTGGAGCTGAATCCAGGCTGCAGCATATGGTGAGGAGAGGGCTCGGCCGTCTGACTCACTGGGGCTCGAGTGAGCCGATGGGCAGTGATCCGGCAGAAGGGAGGACTTCCCAGAGGTGTATAGTGCGGCAGGAAAAGCGGATAGTCCGGGGAGTCCACTCCGCGCTGTTTTCATCACAGGAGGATTCTGAAGCCGCAACCAGTCAGTATCCCCAGCACTTAGTGCGGCTCGTCGGATTGGATCTTGAACTTGTCATAATCTTTGCCTTATGAACTTACATTAAAAGGCATTTTTTATTATCTGATCTTTTTCATTTTTCGATCTCTAGTCCATTGAGCGCTGTTTTTTTTAGTTTTATTTCATTTATGTTTGTGCTCCAGCCACGGGTTCCATGCAGTACTGGGCGTTTTGATCATCCCTTTATTATACCTTTCTCCCCCCCCCCCCCCCTGCCTTCCTTTCCACTCTACCATATTTGTGACTAGTTCTGTTATGGGTTTTAGCGCTGATGTTATTTGTTCTGTAATTTCACTAATTATGTGACTTCAGTAATTGGTTGCACCAGAGCTTTTTTATGGGCTTCATAACAAAGGGGGTGAATACATGCACACATGCCAATTATCTGTTTTTTATTTCTGAAACATAGTTTTATGTATATATTTTTCAAATTTTACTTCACCAACTTAGACTATTGTGTTCTGACCCATCACATATAATTCAGATTAAAAAAAAACATTGAACTAAAGACTGTAATTTAACAAAATTGGTAAAAAGCCAAGGGGGGTGAATACTTTTACAAGGCACTGTGTGTGTATATTTATATATATATATATATATATATATATATATATATATATATATACATATACATATACACACACACACACAGTGTAGTTGGTAGTGTAGACTATATATACAGGCATACCCCGCTTTAAAGCGGAGCTCCACCCTAAAGTGGAACTTCCACTCATCGGAACCCTCCCCCCCTCCGGTGTCACATTTGGCACCTTTCAGGAGGGAGGGGGTGCAGATACCTGTCTAAGACAGGTATTTGCACCCACTTCTGGGAGTCCTCTCTGCGGGTATTCTGCGGGTAGTGCGTCACTTCCAGCAGAACGCCCGTTGTGTTCTGGGAAACACACGGCTCCCAGAACACAACGGTGACCAGTGAGGACGGCGCTGTTCGAATCGCGCATGCGCCATAGGGAACCGGGCAGTGAAGCCGGAACGCTTCACTTCCTGATTCCCTCACCAAGGATGGCGGTGGGGGCAGCAGATAGACGAGCGATTGCTCGTCTTCTGCTGCAGACGTCGCTGGACTCCAGGACAGGTAAGTGTCCAAATATTAAAAGTCAGCAGCTGCAGTATGTGTAGCTGCTGGCTTGTAATATTTTTTTAACGGCGGAGCTCTGCTTTAAGTACACTCACTTTACATACACAAGCGAGTAAGGACATACCCGTGAGTGTATGTAAAGTGTCTCTAAAGCTACAGCTGAGTAATCCGTGCACGGATAGTTCAGATTCCACGCTACTTGGAAACACACTCCCTGACCCCCCCACTACAGTCCCTGACACTCCCACTACAGCCCCCGACACCCCCACTACAGCCCCTGACGCCCCAGAAGTGAAAAAAGTTATTGCTTCACTTTAAAGTGGAGGTTCCGCGGCCCATCAATGTGGTTTCAGAAAGCAACTTAGTACTCACTCGTCTGGCGAATAAAACCATCCCCCGTCTGTTTTTGTTTAAAAGAAACACTTACCGTATTTATCGGCGTATAACACGGAGAAAATCGTGGGTGCGTGTTATACGCCGATACTCCGTCGAATTCCCCTGCTGAAAACGAGCGAGAGGAGCGAGCGGAGCCGAAGCCGAAGTACAATCGGCTTTACTCGGCTCCTCTCGCAGTCCCGCCCATCTCTGACTGCGCCGCTGACATAGAGAAAGCCGAGTGTACTTCGCCTAGTCTCGGCTCCTCTCGCAGTCCTGCCTGTGACTGTGAGCAGAGCCGAGTCTAGCCGAAGTACACTCGGCTTTCTCCGTCAGCGGCGCAGTCAGTGGAGATGGGCGGAACTGCGAGAGGAGCCGAGTCCAGCCGAAGTACACTCGGCCCCGCTCGCTCCTCTCCACAGAAATCGGCGCCAAATTTTAAAAACCGCCGGGACTGACACGATCGCAAAGGCACTGGGCAAGGCTGCAGATGGACAGATGAACACTGGGCACGGCTGCAGATGGACAGATGGACACTGGGCACGGCTGCAGATGGACAGATGGACACTGGGCAAGGCTGCAGATGGACAGATGGACACTGGGCAAGGCTGCAGATGGACAGATGGACACTGGGCAAGGCTGCAGATGGACAGATGGACACTGGGCAAGGCTGCAGATGGACAGATGGACACTGGGCACGGCTGCAGATGGACAGATGGACACTGGGCAAGGCTGCAGATGGACACTGGGCAAGGCTGCATGCTGCATTTAAATGTAAGTTTTTTTTCCTTGAATTCCCTCCTAAACTTGGGGTGCGTGTTATACGCCGGTGCGTGTTATACGCCGATAAATACGGTATATAAATCGACCGCGTAATTGTCATTCAAAGCGTGACAGTGCTGAAAGCTGAAATTTCGCCTGGGCAGGAAGGGGTTTATATGTGCCCAGTAAGGAAGGGGTTAATACTTAGTTTTTCTTTTTTAATAAATCTGCAAAAATGTCAACAATTCTGTGTTTTTCTGTCAATATGGGGTGCTGTGTGTACATTAATGAGGAAAAAAAATTAACTTAAATGATTTTAGCAAATGGCTGCAATATAACAAAGAGTGAAAAATGTAAGGGGGTCTGAATACTTTCCGTACCCACTGTGTGTATATATATATATATATATATATATATATATATATATATATATTAGGGCTGTTACTGATTAAAATTTTCGTGTTCGATTAATCATTTTTTTTTTTCATCGATTAATCGACTAATTTCGATTAATTATAACGCACATACAGATCCAACTACTTTTAGCTGATCTCCTTGCAGGCTGATTCCCAGTGCAGCTACCAACCACTGGAAAAATGGATAGCAGGATACAAAAAACACACAAAGGCAGCGCTCGATGGGAATAGCATTAAAACTTTTATAGTCTTCAAGTAGGTAACAAAATAAATATTGCACTGGAGATAAAATCAATTTAGCTACATAAACTGTAAAAATGGTGCGAGTAATACCAAATGGTAGCGAAAGCAGTCATAAAAATATGTAGCCAAGTATGATACTGGTATAAAAATTTGTACAACGATACCACTGCTGAATCCAGATGAGGAGGGGTTAACATCAGTCCGTCGGCATGTAGATGTCTCGTGAAGGGAACTATCACAACTCCCAGTGGATGGCTGTAGAATCCCAGGTTGATAGAGGGAAGTGATAGAGGGAAATGTAACAGCCCTTGCGTGTGGCAGATAGTAAGGTCCCGCCAGCATGCAGATATGAAGGCACAGCAAAGGAGCCCTTCAGATGGACACGGCAAGCCCCGCCGGTGTCCGTGATGTCACCGGATCTCCGACGGAACTCCCTGAAGACCCGGAAGCCAGCGGAGAGGTGAGTACCGATCAAAAGAATCAAAAACATTAATCGATTAATCGCGGAATTAATAGTTTATTTCCACAGCCCTAATATATATATATATAAAGCATCTCACAAAAGGGAGTACACCACTCACATTTTTGTAAATATTTTACTATATCTTTTCATGTGACAACACTGAAGAAATTACACTTGGCCACAATGTAAAGTAGTGAGTGTACAGCTTGTCTAAGAGTGTAAATTTGCTGGTGAGGATTACAAAGACAAGTGTGTCTTCCCTACAGTCAAGCATGGTGCAGGGTTGCCAACTTTCAGTAAATTTACGAACAGTTTGAAAAAATCTGTACTTTTTGCATCTGTCCTTGAATGTCCATTACGGACATGTAGGTTGCATGCCCGTAACTGACATTCATGGACAGATGTAACAATTATAGATTTTACAAACTGTTTGTAAATTTACTGAAAGTTGGCAACCCTGGTGTCATGGTATGGGGGCTGCATGAGTGCTGCCGACACTGGGGAGCTACAGTTCATTGAGGGAACCGTGAATGCCAACATGTACTGTGACATACTGAAGAAGAGCATGATCCTCTCCCTTCGGAGACTGGGCCACAGAGCAGTATTCCAACATAACGATCCTAAATACACCTCCAAGCCGACCACTGCCTTGCTAAAGAAGCTGAGGGTAAAGGTGATGGACTGGCCAAGCATGTCTCCAGACCTAAACCCTATTGAGCATCTGTGGGGCATCCTTAAACGGAAGGTGGAGGAGCGCAAGGTCTCTAACATCCACCAGCTCTGTGATGTCATTATGGCGGAGTTGAAGAGGACTCCAGTGGCAACCTGTGAAGCTCTGGTGAACTCCATGCCCAAGAGGGTTAAGGCAGTGCTGGAAAATAATTGTGGCCACACAAAATACTTACCAATTTGGACATTTTCACTTAGGGGTGTACTCACTTTTGTTGCCAGCGGTTTAGACATTAATGGCTGTGTGTTATTTTGAGGGGACAGCAAATTTACACTGTTATACAAGCTGTACACTCACTACTTTACATTGTAGCAAAGTGTCATTCCTACAGTGTTGTCATATGAAAAAATATAAAAAAATATTTACAAAAATGTGAGGGGTGTACTCACTTTCGTGAGATACTGTGTGTGTATATATATATATATATATATATATATATATATATATATATACACAGTGCAGTCAGTGTACAGTATATAATACAGTGTATTGAAGTGGTTAGGGGAACTGTCACGTACCTTACAGCAGAGTCCGAGAGGATGAGGGTGGCCTCTTGCACGGGTCCGGTCCGAGCACCCCACGTGGTGGATACAGCAAGTGCAGGTGCCTGCAGGTCAAAGGCTGGAGCTTGAAGACACAGGAACTTCTGCAAAGGAGATGTAGAGACTGAACACCAGGTTTGTTTAGCGGGGACCAGATCAAGATCAACTGGAGAGTCAGGGACAGGCGGAAGTCGGCAACAGGCTGGCAGCGGGGTGCACGATCAGGAGGCAGAGCCGTAGTTATAAGTCCAAGCCAAAGTCGGGTCAGTAAACGGTGGCAGGCAAGCAGATAAGGAGAATCCAAGAGAATGGTCAGAGGAAGCCGGGTTTTCAGGAGCAAGGTCAATAAAGCAAAGAGTACAGGAACAAGCTGAAGACGATCCAGCACTGATACTAGGCAGTCTGTCTCTCTGTTTATATAGAGTGCCGTGCGCCAGGATTCGTGGGAGCGTTTGCATGTGCACTAGCACACGGATGTGCTATTGCACATGCCCATTCTGAACCCCGTTCGTTTCAGTCTAAGATTCCGCACATTCGCATTGGCGTTAGCGGAACAAAGGTTAGCAGCTGCTGCATGAAGATGGGCGCTTGCTGCGTGAGTTCTCTGATAGGAACCCTATGACAGAATTAAGAAAACAAACGGCATGGGTTCCCCGCCCACCCCAGTCCATACCAGGCCCTTTGGGTCTAGTAAAGAGTTTAAGGGGAACTCCACGCCAAAATGTGAAAAAAAAATGTGTGGGCCCCCCCCCCAAAAAAAGTTCATTTGGGTCTGGCATAGATTTTAAGGGGAACTCCAAAATGTAAAAAAAAACTGGCGTGGGGTCCCCCCCAAAGATCATACCAAACCCTTATCGGAGCAAGCAGGAAAGGGGGGGATCCCCTCCTGAACCATACCAGGCCGCTTGCCCTCAACGGACCCAAACAATTGAAAAATTGAAAAATAAATTTAAAAAATCCGCCTCCATGGGAGGCGTCCCGCCGACTGCTGTCTCTTGACTGTGACAGCTGTTCTAAAGGCAAAGGCTGACGTAGATGACGTCAGAAGAGGCGTGGTCACTCGGTTACATCATCGGGTGGCCCTGCCCTTGCCTATATAACAGCTGGCACTGCGAAAAGACAGCAGTCGGCAAGACACCTCTCATCGAGGCAGAGCTTTTTTTTTACCCCATACCCATTCACATAGGGGGGCGGGTTCTGGGGGCCCCCTTGTTTGAGGGGGCTTCCAGATTCTGATAAGCCCCCCGCCCGCAGACCCCCACAACCACCGGTCAAGGGTTGTGGGGATGAGGCCCTTGTCCCCATCAACATGGGGACAAGGTGCTTTGGGGGGACCCCAAAGCACCCTTCCCATGTTGGCATTGTGATTGACAATGGATGTACATTGCGGGACACTTTTTTTTTTTTTTTTTTTTAATAAAGGAATTGTCAAAAACTGTCTTTTGTGTTTTTTACTTTTTGACACTTTTTTGGTGAATGATTAGGGGTACAATGTACCCGATACCCATTCACATAGGGGGGCCGGGATCTGGGGGCCCCCTTGTTAAAGGGGGCTTCCAGATTCTGATAAGCCCCAACCCGCAGACCCCCACAATCACCGGGCAATGGTTGTGGGGAAGAGGCCCTTGTTCCCAAAGCACTCTCCCCATGTTGAGGGCATGTGGCCTGGTATGGTTCAGGCTGCATGCTCGGAAAAAGGGTCTGGTATGGATTTTGGGGGGGATCCCACGACAATTTTTTATTTTTTTTTTGGCGTGGAGTTCTTCTTAAAATCCATACCAGACCTAAAGGGCCTGGTATGGACTGGGGGGGACCCACTCTTTCTTTTTCCTTGATTTTTGTCTATATTACCGGGAGGCGGCAATACAGGCAAGTGTGGAGAGCGGGTGTATCAGACTCCATAACGCCACCCTCTGAGACCTTATACACTATACAGTGAATATACAGTCCACCCACTGGCTACGCTGAGGCTGAGGAGGGGATACTCGGGAGGACCCACCAACCCTTAAGGACCGCTCAGTCTGTGAGGAGATTGGGAGGGGATTCGCGCCGCCGCCAGAAATAAATGCGCGGCGGCCACAAGAAAATGGCCGCCGGCCGCAGCTATAACTGCACCACTGAACGCCAAGATGGCCGCCGAGCACGAAATTCAAAGCTCTAATGCGCGCCAATGGCGCACGCAATAACCACCTCAAACAGCGCCAATGGCGCACGCAATAATCACCTCACACACCAGAAAAAACTGCAGACATGAGCGCCCAGCCAGACCAGAGTGACCCCAAAGCACCCCACAGCACAGCACCAGTACAGGGTGCAGAAAGCAGCATAACAGGGGGGAGACAGGGAGAAACCCCCCACACACAGAAACACAGCCAGCATGTACTCACCTGCAGTAGGAGAGACTACTTACCCGTCCCTTTCAGGGACCCACTGGCTTGTTTCAGACAGACCTATCACAGAGTCGTACTGCGTAGCTGTCGGCCCGGTCCACCGTGAGAGATACAGTCAGTCAAGTACTGTTCAATCTTGAGAGGACCGCGGGAGCATGAAAGCAACCCGGCCACCCCTGGAGTCATGGGGTATGTCATGAACTGAGTCTCACGCACGCAAGGCGAGGATCAGCACGCTCGATGGTCGGACAGGGAAGACTACGAGGATACTAGTGTACCCAACCTGTTGCCCAGCCGACAGTTGATTGAAGGTCTCAAAAATAAAATAATAAAATTCCCAAAGGAATAAAATTTAAAAGTAAAATCTTCCAGGAGACTGGCTCCTGAGAGAGCCACGTCTTCTCCTTCTGCTAGGCAGAAAAAAACTGAGGTCTGCTAGCTGCAGGTGGGAGGGTAATGTCCGGAGGGACCGCCCCCCTGGGCGGGGCTGTTCAGCTCTGGTTTGTTCTAGAATGTTTTAACATCTAACATTCTGCCTAGATCTTCTCCTGCGAGCAGGGACATATACCCCACACGTTTACAGTATCCAGCTGTGTCAGTCCATGGACGATAAGAGAAATGCCTTTTAATGTAAGTTCATAAGGCAAAGATTATGACAAGTTCAGTAATTCATACACAGTAACGGGTAAAACCAGGGAGGGGTCAATAATGGTAATCATGGAACCTGACATCCATGGAGGTTGGAGCTGAATCCAGGCTGCAGCATATGGTGAGGAGAGGGCTCGGCCGTCTGACTCACTGGGGCTCGAGTGAGCCGATGGGCAGTGATCCGGCAGAAGGGAGGACTTCCCAGAGGTGTATAGTGCGGCAGGAAAAGCGGATAGTCCGGGGAGTCCACTCCGCGCTGTTTTCATCACAGGAGGATTCTGAAGCCGCAGCCAGTCGGTATCCCCAGCACTTAGTGCGGCTCGTCGGATTGGATCTTGAACTTGTCATAATCTTTGCCTTATGAACTTACATTAAAAGGCATTTTTTATTATCTGATCTTTTTCATTTTTCGATCTCTAGTCCATTGAGCGCTGTTTTTTTTAGTTTTATTTCATTTATGTTTGTGCTCCAGCCACAGGTTCCATGCAGTACTGGGCGTTTTGATCATCCATTTATTATACCTTTCTCCCCCCCCCCCCCCCTGCCTTCCTTTCCACTCTACCATATTTGTGACTAGTTCTGTTATGGGTTTTAGCGCTGATGTTATTTGTTCTGTAATTTCACTAATTATGTGACTTCAGTAATTGGTTGCACCAGAGCTTTTTTATGGGCTTCATAACAAAGGGGGTGAATACATACACACATGCCAATTATCTGTTTTTTATTTCTGAAACATAGTTTTATGTATATATTTTTCAAATTTTACTTCACCAACTTAGACTATTGTGTTCTGACCCATCACATATAATTCAGATTAAAAAAAAACATTGAACTAAAGACTGTAATTTAACAAAATTGGTAAAAAGCCAAGGGGGGTGAATACTTTTACAAGGCACTGTGTGTGTATATTTATATATATATATATATATATATATATATATATATATATATATACATATACATATACATATACACACACACACACAGTGTAGTTGGTAGTGTAGACTATATATACAGGCATACCCCGCTTTAAAGCGGAGCTCCACCCTAAAGTGGAACTTCCACACATCGGAACCCTCCCCCCCTCCGGTGTCACATTTGGCACCTTTCAGGAGGGAGGGGGTGCAGATACCTGTCTAAGACAGGTATTTGCACCCACTTCTGGGAGTCCTCTCTGCGGGTATTCTGCGGGTAGTGCGTCACTTCCAGCAGAACGCCCGTTGTGTTCTGGGAAACACACGGCTCCCAGAACACAACGGTGACCAGTGAGGACGGCGCTGTTCGAATCGCGCATGCGCCATAGGGAACCGGGCAGTGAAGCCGGAACGCTTCACTTCCTGATTCCCTCACCAAGGATGGCGGTGGGGGCAGCAGATAGACGAGCGATTGCTCGTCTTCTGCTGCAGACGTCGCTGGACTCCAGGACAGGTAAGTGTCCAAATATTAAAAGTCAGCAGCTGCAGTATGTGTAGCTGCTGGCTTGTAATATTTTTTTAACGGCGGAGCTCTGCTTTAAGTACACTCACTTTACATACACAAGCGAGTAAGGACATACCCGTGAGTGTATGTAAAGTGTCTCTAAAGCTACAGCTGAGTAATCCGTGCACGGATAGTTCAGATTCCACGCTACTTGGAAACACACTCCCTGACCCCCCCACTACAGTCCCTGACACTCCCACTACAGCCCCCGACACCCCCACTACAGCCCCTGACGCCCCAGAAGTGAAAAAAGTTATTGCTTCACTTTAAAGTGGAGGTTCCGCGGCCCATCAATGTGGTTTCAGAAAGCAACTTAGTACTCACTCGTCTGGCGAATAAAACCATCCCCCGTCTGTTTTTGTTTAAAAGAAACACTTACCGTATTTATCGGCGTATAACACGGGGAAAATCGTGGGTGCGTGTTATACGCCGATACTCCGTCGAATTCCCCTGCTGAAAACGAGCGAGAGGAGCGAGCGGAGCCGAAGCCGAAGTACAATCGGCTTTACTCGGCTCCTCTCGCAGTCCCGCCCATCTCTGACTGCGCCGCTGACATAGAGAAAGCCGAGTGTACTTCGCCTAGTCTCGGCTCCTCTCGCAGTCCTGCCTGTGACTGTGAGCAGAGCCGAGTCTAGCCGAAGTACACTCGGCTTTCTCCGTCAGCGGCGCAGTCAGTGGAGATGGGCGGAACTGCGAGAGGAGCCGAGTCCAGCCGAAGTACACTCGGCCCCGCTCGCTCCTCTCCACAGAAATCGGCGCCAAATTTTAAAAACCGCCGGGACTGACACGATCGCAAAGGCACTGGGCAAGGCTGCAGATGGACAGATGAACACTGGGCACGGCTGCAGATGGACAGATGGACACTGGGCACGGCTGCAGATGGACAGATGGACACTGGGCAAGGCTGCAGATGGACAGATGGACACTGGGCACGGCTGCAGATGGACAGATGGACACTGGGCAAGGCTGCAGATGGACAGATGGACAGATGGACACTGGGCAAGGCTGCAGATGGACAGATGGACACTGGGCACGGCTGCAGATGGACAGATGGACACTGGGCAAGGCTGCAGATGGACACTGGGCAAGGCTGCATGCTGCATTTAAATGTAAGTTTTTTTTCCCTTGAATTCCCTCCTAAACTTGGGGTGCGTGTTATACGCCGGTGCGTGTTATACGCCGATAAATACGGTATATAAATCGACCGCGTAATTGTCATTCAAAGCGTGACAGTGCTGAAAGCTGAAATTTCGCCTGGGCAGGAAGGGGTTTATATGTGCCCAGTAAGGAAGGGGTTAATACTTCGTTTTTCTTTTTTAATAAATCTGCAAAAATGTCAACAATTCTGTGTTTTTCTGTCAATATGGGGTGCTGTGTGTACATTAATGAGGAAAAAAAATTAACTTAAATGATTTTAGCAAATGGCTGCAATATAACAAAGAGTGAAAAATGTAAGGGGGTCTGAATACTTTCCGTACCCACTGTGTATATATATATATATATATATATATATATATATATATTAGGGCTGTTACTGATTAAAATTTTCGTGTTCGATTAATCATTTTTTTTTTTCATCGATTAATCGACTAATTTCGATTAATTATAACGCACATACAGATCCAACTACTTTTAGCTGATCTCCTTGCAGGCTGATTCCCAGTGCAGCTACCAACCACTGGAAAAATGGATAGCAGGATACAAAAAACACACAAAGGCAGCGCTTGATGGGAATAGCATTAAAACTTTTATAGTCTTCAAGTAGGTAACAAAATAAATATTGCACTGGAGATAAAATCAATTTAGCTACATAAACTGTAAAAATGGTGCGAGTAATACCAAATGGTAGCGAAAGCAGTCATAAAAATATGTAGCCAAGTATGATACTGGTATAAAAATTTGTACAACGATACCACTGCTGAATCCAGATGAGGAGGGGTTAACATCAGTCCGTCGGCATGTAGATGTCTCGTGAAGGGAACTATCACAACTCCCAGTGGATGGCTGTAGAATCCCAGGTTGATAGAGGGAAGTGATAGAGGGAAATGTAACAGCCCTTGCGTGTGGCAGATAGTAAGGTCCCGCCAGCATGCAGATATGAAGGCACAGCAAAGGAGCCCTTCAGATGGACACGGCAAGCCCCGCCGGTGTCCGTGACGTCACCGGATCTCCGACGGAACTCCCTGAAGACCCGGAAGCCAGCGGAGAGGTGAGTACCGATCAAAAGAATCAAAAACATTAATCGATTAATCGTTTAATTAGTTTATTTCCACAGCCCTAATATATATATATATAAAGCATCTCACAAAAGGGAGTACACCACTCACATTTTTGTAAATATTTTACTATATCTTTTCATGTGACAACACTGAAGAAATTACACTTGGCCACAATGTAAAGTAGTGAGTGTACAGCTTGTCTAAGAGTGTAAATTTGCTGGTGAGGATTACAAAGACAAGTGTGTCTTCCCTACAGTCAAGCATGGTGCAGGGTTGCCAACTTTCAGTAAATTTACGAACAGTTTGAAAAAATCTGTACTTTTTGCATCTGTCCTTGAATGTCCATTACGGACATGTAGGTTGCATGCCCGTAACTGACATTCATGGACAGATGTAACAATTATAGATTTTACAAACTGTTTGTAAATTTACTGAAAGTTGGCAACCCTGGTGTCATGGTATGGGGGCTGCATGAGTGCTGCCGACACTGGGGAGCTACAGTTCATTGAGGGAACCGTGAATGCCAACATGTACTGTGACATACTGAAGAAGAGCATGATCCTCTCCCTTCGGAGACTGGGCCACAGAGCAGTATTCCAACATAACGATCCTAAATACACCTCCAAGCCGACCACTGCCTTGCTAAAGAAGCTGAGGGTAAAGGTGATGGACTGGCCAAGCATGTCTCCAGACCTAAACCCTATTGAGCATCTGTGGGGCATCCTTAAACGGAAGGTGGAGGAGCGCAAGGTCTCTAACATCCACCAGCTCTGTGATGTCATTATGGCGGAGTTGAAGAGGACTCCAGTAGCAACCTGTGAAGCTCTGGTGAACTCCATGCCCAAGAGGGTTAAGGCAGTGCTGGAAAATAATTGTGGCCACACAAAATACTTACCAATTTGGACATTTTCACTTAGGGGTGTACTCACTTTTGTTGCCAGCGGTTTAGACATTAATGGCTGTGTGTTATTTTGAGGGGACAGCAAATTTACACTGTTATACAAGCTGTACACTCACTACTTTACATTGTAGCAAAGTGTCATTCCTACAGTGTTGTCATATGAAAAAATATAAAAAAATATTTACAAAAATGTGAGGGGTGTACTCACTTTCGTGAGATACTGTGTGTGTGTATATATATATATATATATATATATATATATATATATACACACAGTGCAGTCAGTGTACAGTATATAATACAGTGTATTGAAGTGGTTAGGGGAACTGTCACGTACCTTACAGCAGAGTCCGAGAGGATGAGGGTGGCCTCTTGCACGGGTTCGGTCCGAGCACCCCACATGGTGGATACAGCAAGTGCAGGTGCCTGCAGGTCAAAGGCTGGAGCTTGAAGACACAGGAACTTCTGCAAAGGAGATGTAGAGACTGAACACCAGGTTTGTTTAGCGGGGACCAGATCAAGATCAACTGGAGAGTCAGGGACAGGCGGAAGTCGGCAACAGGCTGGCAGCGGGGTGCACAATCAGGAGGCAGAGCCGTAGTTATAAGTCCAAGCCAAAGTCGGGTCAGTAAACGGTGGCAGGCAAGCAGATAAGGAGAATCCAAGAGAATGGTCAGAGGAAGCCGGGTTTTCAGGAGCAAGGTCAATAAAGCAAAGAGTACAGGAACAAGCTGAAGACGATCCAGCACTGATACTAGGCAGTCTGTCTCTCTGTTTATATAGGGTGCCGTGCGCCAGGATTCGTGGGAGCGTTTGCATGTGCACTAGCACACGGATGTGCTATTGCACATGCCCATTCTGAACCCCGTTCGTTTCAGTCTAAGATTCCGCACATTCGCATTGGCGTTAGCGGAACAAAGGTTAGCAGCTGCTGCATGAAGATGGGCGCTTGCTGCGTGAGTTCTCTGATAGGAACCCTATGACAGAATTAAGAAAACAAACGGCATGGGTTCCCCGCCCACCCCAGTCCATACCAGGCCCTTTGGGTCTAGTAAAGAGTTTAAGGGGAACTCCACGCCAAAATGTGAAAAAAAATGTGTGGCCCCCCCCCCCCCAAAAAAAGTTAATTTGGGTCTGGCATAGATTTTAAGGGGAACTCCAAAATGTAAAAAAAAACTGGCGTGGGGTCCCCCCCAAAGATCATACCAAACCCTTATCGGAGCAAGCAGGAAAGGGGGGGATCCCCTCCTGAACCATACCAGGCCGCTTGCCCTCAACGGACCCAAACAATTGAAAAATTGAAAAATAAATTTAAAAAATCCGCCTCCATGGGAGGCGTCCCGCCGACTGCTGTCTCTTGACTGTGACAGCTGTTCTAAAGGCAAAGGCTGACGTAGATGACGTCAGAAGAGGCGTGGTCACTCGGTTACATCATCGGGTGGCCCTGCCCTTGCCTATATAACAGCTGGCACTGCGAAAAGACAGCAGTCGGCAAGACGCCCCTCATCGAGGCAGAGCTTTTTTTTTTACCCCATACCCATTCACATAGGGGGGCGGGTTCTGGGGGGCCCCCTTGTTTGAGGGGGCTTCCAGATTCTGATAAGCCCCCCGCCCGCAGACCCCCACAACCACCGGTCAAGGGTTGTGGGGATGAGGCCCTTGTCCCCATCAACATGGGGACAAGGTGCTTTGGGGGGACCCCAAAGCACCCTTCCCATGTTGGCATTGTGATTGACAATGGATGTACATTGCGGGACACTTTTTTTTTTTTTCTTTTTTAATAAAGGAATTGTCAAAAACTGTCTTTTGTGTTTTTTACTTTTTGACACTTTTTTGGTGAATGATTAGGGGTACAATGTACCCGATACCCATTCACATAGGGGGGCCGGGATCTGGGGGCCCCCTTGTTAAAGGGGTCTTCCAGATTCTGATAAGCCCCAACCCGCAGACCCCCACAATCACCGGGCAATGGTTGTGGGGAAGAGGCCCTTGTTCCCAAAGCACTCTCCCCATGTTGAGGGCATGTGGCCTGGTATGGTTCAGGCTGCATGCTCGGAAAAAGGGTCTGGTATGGATTTTGGGGGGGATCCCACGACAATTTTTTATTTTTTTTTTGGCGTGGAGTTCTTCTTAAAATCCATACCAGACCTAAAGGGCCTGGTATGGACTGGGGGGGACCCACTCTTTCTTTTTCCTTGATTTTTGTCTATATTACCGGGAGGCGGCAATACATTACATCCACGAGTTTAAATGAATTTACTCTTTCGTTCATGGACTGACATAGCTTCCTATTGACAAGTGGGTATTATCCTATCTTTAGGAGTGACTAGGCAGAAAAAACTTGTAAAAAGTGTTACATCACACCTTCTACAGCACCGCCCAGGGGGCGGACCCTCTGAGTATAATCCCTCTCTCTGCACCTCGCAGATCAGTTTTTTTCTGTCTAGCAAGGAGAAGGACATGGCTCCCTTCGGGCCCACTGGTCTGGGGGAAAAAAAAATTGACGTTTATTTTTTTTTGTTTCCTGCGATCTTCGATCAACTGCCGACTGGGTGGCAGACTGGATCCTCGATCTTTGTAGTCCCGCCAGTTTCGGCCATCGAGCGTGTGCCGACCCTAGCTACGCGCTGGGTTTTCCACGACATGCCCGTCGCTCTATGGGTGGCCGGTGAGCCTACGCTCCAGGGCTTGCATCGGACCGCTCAGCTTCGGCTGACCTTACAGCCGAGTCGCAGTAGCCTGGCCGATGAGCTTACGCTCCAGGGCTTGCATCGGACCGCTCAGCTTCGGCTGACCTTACGGCCGAGTCGCAGTAGCCTGTCCGGTGAGCTCGCGCTCCAGGGCATGCATACGATCGTTCCCTAGGGTTCAATCACAGCATGCCTGGCCGACAGTCACCTCCATGCGCGGATGATGATCTGTCCGGAATGTCTTCCAGCATGATCCACGCAGGAAAGGTAAGTAGCTCCCCTGCTTCGGCAGGGTGACTTGGCTGGACATTCCTGGAGAGATCAAGTAAGTGGTTGTGGCCTCTTTCTTTCCTCTCTCCCTGCCTTCCCTCCTCCCTGGGCTCTGAGCTAAGGTTGCTGGGGTCACCTGGGGGGCTCCATCTGTAATAGGGCGGCGCTGTAGCTGTCGTTTAAAAAATTACATTTTGCTTACCTGTGTGTGCCTTTCTCCCTCCATGCTGTCGGCGGCCATTTTGGGGTGGTCCATGCCTGTTGGCCTCTAGTGACTGTCCGGCGGCCATTTTCTTGTGGTTTGCGCCAATATGTATATATTGCCGCTCTGCGGCCATTTTCTTGTGGTTCGCGCCCGCTTTGGCCTCTATCGATTGTTCGGCGGCCATGTTTCTTGTGGTTTATGCCTGTATGTAATTACCGCCGCCCGGAGGCCATCTTTTTGTGGCCCACGGCCATTTTTTTTGCCTCTACTGTCGGCTCGGCGGCCATTTTCTTAGGGCCCACATTGTTTTCAATACGGCCGCTCGGCGGCCATTTTGCAGAAGTCTTTGGCCTCTAGTGTGCTTTTCACTGGCGCGAATTCACACAGGGAACGCTGATGAGAATCAAACTGACACAGGCAGCAGTGGGATAGCATTACAGGCGGAGCACACGGCAGCGATAGCGGTACCGTTCCAAGGGTGGTGAGTCCTCTGGGAGATCTGCATCTCTGTAGCAGCTAGGAGGGTGGCCTATTGATACCTTGTCTGGAGTCCCTGTGGGTGACAGCGCGTGGGTCAGCAGGGCGTCTGAAGCAGACGTTTTTTCCCCTGAAACACCTGAGTTGGCAGCTGGTGCCCCTGGAGGCTTTGTTGCCAAGGTAAAAGCGGCGCATGGGAACACGGGGGGTGGAAATCGCCTTCTGGGTATAATTCTGATGCAGAACCAGGCCTGGCTGTGGCTCATGGCCCGGATTCTGATGCATCAGAGACTGCAGACCGTGACCGGTCGGACAGTGAGAATGACTCCAAGTCCAGGTCAGCATGCAAAAAGGCTTTGGTATCTGACTTTATCACGGCAATGCGGGATACGCTAAAATGGGAGAATGCTGCTAAGCAGCAGAGACACCGGTCCCCTTTGGGTTCCGTAAACCGGCCCGCACTGCTAAGATGTTTCCTATCTTGATAAGCTCTTGTACAAGGAGTGGGAAGACACACTGAGGGTTTTTTGCAGCCCCAAACTTTTGGGGTGGTTCGGTACCCCTTGAGGAGAGTTCCTTAAAAAATGGACCTCTCCCCCGATAGTGGACCCCCCTGTGTCCAGACTTAACAAGTTACCATGATTCCAGTGGAAGGGGCTCCTGTCTTCAGGGACACTCGCTACCTATACACAGTGGGGGGGCTCAGCGGTATGTCCAGCATTGGCTGGGGTTTTTCTGATGGCTGAGACACTGACTGAGTACGCTAAAAGGCTACTCCAGGGGTTAAAAACACGGGAGACTCCTCCAAATGAGGTAGCTCTGGCCGACCAGTTGGTACAGGGCCTTGAGTCTGTCTGCGAGTCAGACATGGATACTATCCCCTTGCTGTCTTGAGCCTCTGTTTTATGCGGTGGCGTTATGCCGCTTGATCTGGCTAAGGTGCTGGTCTGCGGACCAATCTTCCTAGAAGGCCCTGTTGGATCTGCCCTTTTAAGGCAACAAACTTTTGGTGCCTCTCTGGATGACATCTTTTAAGATGCCACAGGAGGTAAGAGCACATTGCTTCTGCAATCCAAAGAAGGTAAGGAGCCACGCCATAGGCTAGGGCCCTCCTTCACCGCGCACAAGCGGTTCTTTTGTCTGCCTAGTGCGGCAAATAAACTACCCCAGGCTGATAAGGTGCCTGCTGAGGGACAGAAGCGTTCCTGGGTTTGCAAGCCCAACCTTGCTTGCCTACCGAACAGATTTTTTTCCCTCTTAACCGCCAGCTTCAGCCGACTTGTCGGGAAGCCCTACATGGGGTGGTCCAAGATCTGCTGATACGCAGGGTGGGCCTTCCTGTCTTAGTACAGGAACGGGTTCAGGGGTCCTACTCAAATCTGTTCGTAGTGCTGAAGAAGGAGGGGGTTCATCCTGTCTTGGATCTCAGGACCCTCAACTGCTTTGTGAAAGTACAAAGGGTCCAGAAAGGAGTTGGCTCGCTCTGTTGCGCTCCCCTCCATCCAGGGGATTTTCCGGCATCCTTGATCATCAAGGACGCATGCTTGCATGCCTCCATATGCACCAGGCATCAGAGATGTTTGCGTTGGCGGCCGGGGACCACTACCAATGGTGGCTCTCCCCTTTGGCCTGGCATCTGCACCAAGGGTGTTCACCAAGGTGCTTGCCCCGATTCTGGCCCTACTAAGACAGCATGGCTTCGCTATCATGGGCAACTTGGACGATCTTCTGAGGGTCACTTCAGACTTAAATTTAGAAGTAAGCGTGTCTATAACCTGTCATACCCTCCAATACTGGTGGGGTGCTGAACACTCAGAAGTCAATATTAGTACCGTCCCAACTCCTAGTGTGTCTAGGGTTGATTCTGGACTCCTCAGAGGCGTAAGTTTTTTTCTCTCTAGGGGAAAGTTGCAGACCCTTCAGGCTGCGGTGCGACAGTTGACATCCCAAAGATGGTTGTCACGCCACTTTTGCAGGCCTGGGCCTTATGGTAGCCTCTTTCGAGGCGGTACCATAGGCACTATTTCACACGCGAGTATTACCGAAGGTAACTCTGTCCTGAAGGGTCAAGTGCCCTTCATCCCTGGATTATCAAAATCCGGGTGAGCCACCTAATCAGTACCTCCATAGTTGGTGGCCGACATCACCGGCATTTCTGTCTGGGAAGTTGTTCCTTCCTTTTTACTAGATGGTGGTCACGGCAGACGCCTGTCTTCCCGGTTGCAGAGGAGTCTGAGGAGCTCAGTCTACCTGGGTCGCTGGAATCTGGGGGAATCCCATTGCAGATCATTGGCCTTAAAAACTGGGCGATCTGGCTGTGCCTCTCCACGTGGTTTCAGAGGCTACAAGATCGTCCAGTCAGAATCCAGTCGGACAAACACCACAGTGGTGGCGTATGTCAATCATCAGGGAGGAACAAGCAGCTCTGCTGCAGCATCTGAGGTCGCTCACCTCCTAAGGGGGCTCCCTTACCAGAGGGGAAGCACGCCAGTCGTATATCTTCTGGCTTCTCGACTCAATCGGAAGGTATTGAAATTTGTGGTCAGGTCAAGAGACCCATGGGCAAACACGACAGATGCGTTGATGGCACTGTGGAGTTGGTACCGGCTAATCTATGCCTTTGCTCCTTGGAAGCTCCTTCCTCATCTGCTTCGCAGACTGGAGGCAGAGAGGATTACAATGGTCCCAATTGCTCTGAATTGGCCTTGGCGTCCTTGGTACGCTGATCTAGTGCATCTGGTAACAGACGCCTTTTTGGCATCTACCGCTAAGGTCGCAAGGTCCCATACGCCATCCTGTTTTACAGTCACTGGCTTAACGGCATGGCTCGAGAGCCAGGTGCTAAGAGACCGGGGCCTGTCAGACTCTGTGATCTCTACCATGAGGAGTGCTCGGAAATGATCCCCTAGGAAGATTACCATCGCACTTGGAAGACCTGCATATCTATTTGTGAGGAAATGAGGTGGCATCCGTGTACTTATTTGGTTCCAGAGTCCGGCTGTTCTTCAGCAGGGAACGGGCCAAATATTTTACTTAAGTACAATTAGGGGGCAGGTATCTGCCCTGGCTGTCTTTTCCAACGACCCCTGGTAGCTCACTCTCCAGTGAGAACGTTTGTACAGTGGGTTCGGCAGGCGGCCCCTCTGGTCCACCCTCCACTACCTCCGTGGGACTTGTGTAACAGACGTCCTTTTGGCGTCTACCACTACGAGAGGACCTGCTGGTGCAGGGTCCCATATGCCATCCTTTAGGGATGTAGTCCTCAGGGATCTCGACCTCTTACCCGTTAAAAAGGTATATTCTGATAAGATCTTGTTGAAGGCCTTGATTCCTTGTGTAAAAACAAGGGTCTTATCATTAGGCCCGCAGATAAAGGGGGAGGTATCATCATTTTGGATAAGGCTGATTACCTTGCTGAGATGTACCACATTTTGAGTGACAGGGTTACATATACCCCCCTTCCCTCCGATCCCAAGACTCTTTATATTAAGGAATAGAGATGTACAGAACTATTCGCCGGCGAACAGTTCCCGGCGAACATAGCTTGTTCGCGTTCGCCGCGGCCGGCGAACATATGCGATGTTCGGTCCGCCCCCTATTCATTATCATTGAGCAAACTTTGACCCTGTACCTCACAGTCAGCAGACACATTCCAGCCAATCAGCAGCATACCCTCCCTCCCAGACCCTCCCACCTCCTGGACAGCATCCATTTTAGATTCATTCTCAAGCTGCAGTCTTAGCGAGAGGAGGGACAGTTTAGCTGCTGCTTATTTTATAGGGAAAGCTAGGCTAGGCAAGTGTATTCAGTGTTCACTCCACTCCTGAAAGACTCATCTGATCTCTGCTGTAAGCACAGCGTCCTGACAGCACCCCAAAAAGCCCTTTTTAGGGCTGGTAAAACACCAGTCTGCTTTTTTGTTTTTTCCTGGACAGCATCTATTTTAGATTCAGTCTGTACTTAAGCTGCAGTGTTAGCCAGAGGAGGGACAGTTTAGCTGCTGCTGATTTTATAGGGAAAGCTATAGGCATGTGTATTCAGTGTTCACTCCACTCCTGAAAGACTCATCTGATCTGTGCTGTAAGCACAGCGTCCTGACAGCACCCCAAAAAGCCCTTTTTAGGGCTGGTAAAACACCAGTCTGCTTGTTTTTTTTTTCTGAACAGCATCTATTTTAGATTCAGTCTGAACTTAAGCTACAGTGTTAGCCAGAGGAGGGACAGTTTAGCTGCTGCTGATTTTATAGGGAAAGCTAGGCTAGGCCAGTGTATTCAGTGTTCACTCCACTCCTGAAAGACTCATCTGATCTCTGCTGTAAGCACAGCGTCCTGACAGCACCCCAAAAAGCCCTTTTTAGGGCTGGTAAAACACCAGTCTGCTTTTTTGTTTTTTCCTGGACAGCATCTATTTTAGATTCAGTCTGTACTTAAGCTACAGTGTTAGCCAGAGGAGGGACAGTTTAGCTGCTGCTGATTTTATAGGGAAAGCTATAGGCAAGTGTATTCAGTGTTCACTCCACTCCTGAAAGACTCATCTGATCTCTGCTGTAAGCACAGCGTCCTGACAGCACCCCAAAAAGCCCTTTTTAGGGCTGGTAAAACACCAGTCTGCTTGTTTTTTTTTTTTTCTGGACAGCATCTATTTTAGATTCAGTCTGAACTTAAGCTACAGTGTTAGCCAGAGGAGGGACAGTTTAGCTGCTGCTGATTTTATAGGGAAAGCTAGGCTAGGCCAGTGTATTCAGTGTTCACTCCACTCCTGAAAGACTCATCTGATCTCTGCTGTAAGCACAGCGTCCTGACAGCACCCCAAAAAGCCCTTTTTAGGGCTGGTAAAACACCAGTCTGCTTTTTTGTTTTTTCCTGGACAGCATCTATTTTAGATTCAGTCTGTACTTAAGCTGCAGTGTTAGCCAGAGGAGGGACAGTTTAGCTGCTGCTGATTTTATAGGGAAAGCTATAGGCAAGTGTATTCAGTGTTCACTCCACTCCTGAAAGACTCATCTGACCTGTGCTGTAAGCACAGCGTCCTGACAGCACCCCAAAAAGCCCTTTTTAGGGCTGGTAAAACACCAGTCTGCTTGTTTTTTTTTTCTGAACAGCATCTATTTTAGATTCAGTCTGAACTTAAGCTACAGTGTTAGCCAGAGGAGGGACAGTTTAGCTGCTGCTGATTTTATAGGGAAAGCTAGGCTAGGCCAGTGTATTCAGTGTTCACTCCACTCCTGAAAGACTCATCTGATCTCTGCTGTAAGCACAGCGTCCTGACAGCACCCCAAAAAGCCCTTTTTAGGGCTGGTAAAACACCAGTCTGATTTTTTGTTTTTTCCTGGACAGCATCTATTTTAGATTCAGTCTGTACTTAAGCTACAGTGTTAGCCAGAGGAGGGACAGTTTAGCTGCTGCTGATTTTATAGGGAAAGCTATAGGCAAGTGTATTCAGTGTTCACTCCACTCCTGAAAGACTCATCTGATCTCTGCTGTAAGCACAGCGTCCTGACAGCACCCCAAAAAGCCCTTTTTAGGGCTGGTAAAACACCAGTCTGCTTGTTTTTTTTTTTTTCTGGACAGCATCTATTTTAGATTCAGTCTGAACTTAAGCTACAGTGTTAGCCAGAGGAGGGACAGTTTAGCTGCTGCTGATTTTATAGGGAAAGCTAGGCTAGGCCAGTGTATTCAGTGTTCACTCCACTCCTGAAAGACTCATCTGATCTCTGCTGTAAGCACAGCGTCCTGACAGCACCCCAAAAAGCCCTTTTTAGGGCTGGTAAAACACCAGTCTGCTTTTTTGTTTTTTCCTGGACAGCATCTATTTTAGATTCAGTCTGTACTTAAGCTGCAGTGTTAGCCAGAGGAGGGACAGTTTAGCTGCTGCTGATTTTATAGGGAAAGCTAGGCTAGGCCAGTGTATTCAGTGTTCACTCCACTCCTGAAAGACTCATCTGATCTGTGCTGTAAGCACAGCGTCCTGACAGCACCCCAAAAAGCCCTTTTTAGGGCTGGTAAAACACCAGTCTGCTTTTTTGTTTTTTCCTGGACAGCATCTATTTTAGATTCAGTCTGTACTTAAGCTGCAGTGTTAGCCAGAGGAGGGACAGTTTAGCTGCTGCTGATTTTATAGGGAAAGCTATAGGCAAGTGTATTCAGTGTTCACTCCACTCCTGAAAGACTCATCTGATCTCTGCTGTAAGCACAGCGTCCTGACAGCACCCCAAAAAGCCCTTTTTAGGGCTGGTAAAACACCAGTCTGCTTTTTTGTTTTTTCCTGGACAGCATCTATTTTAGATTCAGTCTGTACTTAAGCTGCAGTGTTAGCCAGAGGAGGGACAGTTTAGCTGCTGCTGATTTTATAGGGAAAGCTATAGGCAAGTGTATTCAGTGTTCACTCCACTCCTGAAAGACTCATCTGATCTCTGCTGTAAGCACAGCGTCCTGACAGCACCCCAAAAAGCCCTTTTTAGGGCTGGTAAAACACCAGTCTGCTTCTTTTTTTTTTCCTGGACAGCATCTATTTTAGATTCAGTCTGTACTTAAGCTGCAGTGTTAGCCAGAGGAGGGACAGTTTAGCTGCTGCTGATTTTATAGGGAAAGCTATAGGCAAGTGTATTCAGTGTTCACTCCACTCCTGAAAGACTCATCTGATCTCTGCTGTAAGCACAGCGTCCTGACAGCACCCCAAAAAGCCCTTTTTAGGGCTGGTAAAACACCAGTCTGCTTTTTTGTTTTTTCCTGGACAGCATCTATTTTAGATTCAGTCTGAACTTAAGCTACAGTGTTAGCCAGAGGAGGGACAGTTTAGCTGCTGCTGATTTTATAGGGAAAGCTAGGCTAGGCCAGTGTATTCAGTGTTCACTCCACTCCTGAAAGACTCATCTGATCTCTGCTGTAAGCACAGCGTCCTGACAGCACCCCAAAAAGCCCTTTTTAGGGCTGGTAAAACACCAGTCTGCTTTTTTGTTTTTTCCTGGACAGCATCTATTTTAGATTCAGTCTGTACTTAAGCTACAGTGTTAGCCAGAGGAGGGACAGTTTAGCTGCTGCTGATTTTATAGGGAAAGCTATAGGCAAGTGTATTCAGTGTTCACTCCACTCCTGAAAGACTCATCTGATCTCTGCTGTAAGCACAGCGTCCTGACAGCACCCCAAAAAGCCCTTTTTAGGGCTGGTAAAACAACAGTCTGCTTGTTTTTTTTTTCTGGACAGCATCTATTTTAGATTCAGTCTGAACTTAAGCTGCAGTGTTAGCCAGAGGAGGGACAGTTTAGCTGCTGCTGATTTTATAGGGAAAGCTATAGGCAAGTGTATTCAGTGTTCACTCCACTCCTGAAAGACTCATCTGATCTCTGCTGTAAGCACAGCGTCCTGACAGCACCCCAAAAAGCCCTTTTTAGGGCTGGTAATACACCAGTCTGCTTTTTTGTTTTTTCCTGGACAGCATCTATTTTAGATTCAGTCTGTACTTAAGCTGCAGTGTTAGCCAGAGGAGGGACAGTTTAGCTGCTGCTGATTTTATAGGGAAAGCTAGGCTAGGCCAGTGTATTCAGTGTTCACTCCACTCCTGAAAGACTCATCTGATCTGTGCTGTAAGCACAGCGTCCTGACAGCACCCCAAAAAGCCCGTTTTAGGGCTGGTAAAACACCAGTCTGCTTTTTTGTTTTTTCCTGGACAGCATCTATTTTAGATTCAGTCTGTACTTAAGCTGCAGTGTTAGCCAGAGGAGGGACAGTTTAGCTGCTGCTGATTTTATAGGGAAAGCTAGGCTAGGCCAGTGTATTCAGTGTTCACTCCACTCCTGAAAGACTCATCTGATCTCTGCTGTAAGCACAGCGTCCTGACAGCACCCCAAAAAGCCCTTTTTAGGGCTGGTAAAACACCAGTCTGCTTGTTTTTTTTCCCCGGCACAGTAGCTTACATAAAAAAAAACACAACAGTTTTGACTGCAGTAGATGAGCAGTCAGTTGCCTGCCAGCGTGTGTGTCAGACCTACAGTGTCTACTGTGCCAACTTCTGCCAGTGCACAGTGCCACTCATATCTGGTGTCACAGTAGCTTGCACGCATAGTACAACTAAACTAATCTAAAAAAAATGACAGGCAGAGGCAGGCCACCCCGCAGGGGCTGTCGTGGTTGTGGTGCTGTGATTCCCTTTGGCCCAAGAATAATGCCCAGTGTTCAGGGGCCACGTACCCTGAACTCGAAAAGTTCTGAGGACATAGTTGACTGGCTAACACAGGACAGCCAATCTTCTACAGCTTCCGCTCGGAACCTTGACGCACCATCCTTCTCCAGCTCAGCTTTGGGCACCTCTCAAGTTCCCACTCGCCCGCCTGCCGCCACCACCAACACTAGCACCACAGTTGCTTCACTTGATCTGTCAGAGGAGTTATTTACACATGAGTTGGAAGAAATGAGTGATGCGCAAACATTATTGCCAGAGGATGTAGATAAAAGGGATATGTCTCAGTCAGGCAGCATTACACACATGGATGTACGGTGTGATGATGATGATGTTGTACCCGCTGCTGCTTCCTTTGCTGAGTTGTCAGATACAAGTGAAGCGGTTGATGATGACGATGTGGATGTCACGTGGGTGCCCGCTCGAAGAGAAGAAGAACAGGGGGAAAGTTCAGATGGGGAGACAGAGAGGAGGAGGAGACGAGTTGGAAGGAGGGGTAGGTCGTCGCAAGGAGCTAGTGGCACAGTCAGACAGCATGTATCGGCACCCGGGGTCAGCCAGACAGCACGCCAATCAACGCATGCTGTTGCCACCACCAGAATGCCGCCATTGCAAAGCTCAGCATTTTTTTTGTGTGTCTGCCTCTGATAACAGCGATGCCATTTGCAACCTGTGCCAAAAGAAACTGAGTCGTGGGAAATCCAACACCCACCTAGGTACAACTGCTTTGCGAAGGCACATGATCTCACATCACAAACGCCTATGGGATCAACACATGATGACGAGTACAAGCAGCACACAAGCTCAAAGCCACCATCCTCCTCCTGGTCCAGCATCTTCAGCCACGTCAACCACTGCTGTCCTCCTTGCCCCCTCTCAACCATCTGACACTACGTCTCTCGCCTTGAGCAGTTCCTGCTCATCTGCCCACAGTCAGGTGTCTGTCAAGGACATGTTTGAGCGTAAGAAGCCAATGTCACAGAGTCACCCCCTTGCCCGGCGTCTGACAGCTGGCTTGTCGGAACTCTTAGCCCGCCAGCTTTTACCATACAAGCTGGTGGAGTCTGAGGCCTTCAAAAAATTTGTAGCTATTGGGACACCGCAGTGGAAGGTACCCGGCCGAAATTTCTTTTCACAAAAGGCAATCCCCAACCTGTACTCTATTGTGCAAAAGGAAGTCATGGCATGTCTGGCACACAGTGTTGGGGCAAGGGTCCATCTGACCACTGATACCTGGTCTGCAAAGCACGGTCAGGGCAGGTATATCACCTACACTGCTCATTGGGTAAACCTGCTGACGGCTGCCAAGCATGTAATGCGTGGCTCTGCAGAGGAGTTGGTGGTGACACCACCACGACTTGCAGGCAGGCCTGCTGTCACCTCCTCTACTCCTCCTACTCCATCCTCTTCGATAACCTCCTCGGCTGAGTCCTCTTCTGCTGCTGCGTCTTGCTCCACATCAACAGCACCCCCCCAGCTCCCCAGGGGCTATTCCACATCCCGGATACGACAGTGTCACGCTGTCTTGGGGTTGACTTGCCTGAAAGCAGAGAGTCACACCGGACCAGCACTCCTGTCCGCCCTGAACGCACAGGTGGATCAGTGGCTGACTCCGCACCAACTGGAGATCGGCAAAGTGGTGTGTGACAACGGAAGCAATTTGTTGGCGGCATTGAATTTGGGCAAGTTGACACATGTGCCGTGCATGGCACATGTGTTAAATCTGATTGTACAACGCTTTGTGCATAAGTACCCAGACTTACAGGATGTCCTCAAGCAGGCCAGGAAGGTGTGTGGCCATTTCAGGCGTTCCTACACAGCCATGGCGGACTTTTCAGATATCCAGCGGCGAAACAACATGCCAGTGAGGCGCTTGATTTGCGACAGCCCGACACGTTGGAATTCAACACTCCTAATGTTCGACCGCCTGCTCCAACAAGAAAAAGCCGTCAACGAGTATTTGTATGACCGGGGTGCTAGGACAGCCTCTGCGCAGCTGGGAATTTTTTTGCCACGTTACTGGACGCTCATGCGCAATGCCTGTAGGCTCATGCGTCCTTTTGAGGAGGTGACAAACCTAGTCAGTCGCACTGAAGGCACCATCAGCGACATCATCCCATTTGTTTTCTTCCTGGAGCGTGCCCTGCGAAGAGTGCTGGATCAGGCCGTAGATGAGCGTGAAGAGGAAGAGGAAGAGTTGTGGTCACCATCACCACCACCAGAAACAGCCTTATCAGCATCGCTTGCTGGACCTGCGGCAACGCTGGAAGAGGAGTCTGAGGAAGAGGAGTCAGAGGAGGAATGTGGCTTTGAGGAGGAGGAGGAAGACCAACCACAGCAGGCATCCCAGGGTGCTCGTTGTCACCTATCTGGTACCCGTGGTGTTGTACGTGGCTGGGGGGAAGAACAGACCTTCAGTGAGATCAGTGAGGACGAGGAACAGGACATGAGTAGCTCGGCATCCAACCTTGTGCAAATGGGGTCTTTCATGCTGTCGTGCCTGTTGAGGGACCCTCGTATAAAAAGGCTGAAGGAGAACGACCTGTATTGGGTGGCCACGCTACTAGACCCCCGGTATAAGCAGAAAGTGCCAGAAATGTTACCGAATTACAGGAAGACGGAAAGGATGCAGCAGTTCCAAAATAAATTAAAAAGTATGCTTTACACAGCATATAAGGGTGATGTCACAGCACAACGGGAATCTAACAGGGGAAGAGGTGAAAGTAATCCTCCTCCTACCACGACCATGCCGGCAAGGACAGGACGCTTTACAGACGTATTGTTGATGGAGGACATGCGGAGCTTTTTAAGTCCTACGCATCGCCACAGCCCTTCGGGGTCCACCCTCAGAGAACGACTCGACCGACAGGTAGCAGACTACCTCGCCTTAACTGCAGATATCGACACTCTGAGGAGCGATGAACCCCTTGACTACTGGGTGTGCAGGCTTGACCTGTGGCCTGAGCTATCTCAATTTGCGATAGAACTTCTGGCCTGCCCCGCTTCAAGTGTCCTTTCAGAAAGGACCTTCAGTGCAGCAGGAGGTATTGTCACTGAGAAGAGAAGTCGCCTAGGTCAAAAAAGTCTAGATTACCTCACCTTTATTAAGATGAATGAGGCATGGATCCCGAAGGGACTGACAGTGGGCGATACATTTGACTAAAAAAGGCCTGATGAGATAAGCTGCCTTGGGCTAAAAATGGTCCACAAGCCGCAATGTTTTAGGGCACTTTCTGCCTGAAAAACATATTTTTTTCTGGCCGCTGCTACAGCAGCGGCTGCAACAATACCTAATTTTACAGGCATGTGTACATGCCTAATTTTTCTGGCCTCTGGTGCTGCACTGTGGCTGCAAAAAAAACAAACAAAAAAACACATACCTGTGTCAATTCCCCTTCGTGATCATTACCTTGTTGTGGTGAAGGGGCTTGCGTATCACAATGAAGCGACCACCTCTATGAGTGTGTTGGCAATGGCGTTGTTGGCACACCCCAGATGGTAAGGTCGTTGCTTCATTGTGAACAGACCAAAAGCGATCGGCTTGATAATTTTGCATAGAAAAAACATAAATTTTCTTTGTGAGCATCTAAGGTGATCATTAAAGCCTTGCGGTTGTGCAAATGGACTGTTTGCAGTTGTTTGCGGTGCGTTAAACGGGGAGTTTGGTCTGTCCGAGTTTGGTCTGTCACTGTGAAGCGGGCGTAACCCTTACACTACCTGATCGATACAACATCATACCTGATGTTTTAAAGCACGTTATTCCAAACACATTAGGAATGTTAGGTGATTTATGCCCTTTATGGATTAAAACCCGACTCTGCGTCAACTACGTAATTTTCCATGGGAGTTTTGCCATGGATCCCCCTCCGGCATGCCACAGTCCAGGTGTTAGTCCCCTTGAAACAACTTTTCCATCACTATTGTGGCCAGAAAGAGTCCCTGTGGGTTTTAAAATTCGCCTGCCTATTGAAGTCTATGGCGGTTCGCCGGGTTCGCCCGTTCGCGAACATTTGCGGCAGTTCGCGTTCGCCGTTCGCGAACGGAAAATTTTATGTTCGCGACATCACTATTAAGGAACTGTCATTATTGGTTCAAAGAGGTTTTGATCTTGGGATACTCAATAAAAAAGAAAGTGAATTTCTAGTGCCTAGGGCACCTCGTACACCTGTAATTTACTATCTTCCCAAGATACACAAAGACTCCACCCACCCCCCGGGACGCCCTATAATTAGTGGCTTAGACTCGATCACTTCCCGGGTGGGACATTACATTGACCATTTCTTACAACCATTGGTCTCCATGATGCCTTTGCATCTTAAAGACTCTCGTCAGGTCATTAACATTCTTTCTGGGCTTACCCCCAAAGCAAATATGTGGCTGGTGACGGCTGACGTCACGTCTTTATATACAATTATCCCACACAATTTGGGTCTATTTGCAGTGGAGTACTTTCTGAGACGTGATTCCAAGCTGTTTGATGAACAGATCTCTTACATCTTGGAGTTGCTCTCTTTTGCAGCCTCTAGAAGCAATTTTTGGTTTAATGGCCAGTTTTATAGACAAGACAGGGGAGTTGCTATGGGGGCTAAATACGCCCCTAGTTTGGCTAACCTTTTTATGGCCCTATGGGAGGAGGACGTCGTGTATGCCCAACGTCCATCTCAGCTTATGCTGTGGGCCAGATACATTGACGACGTCCTCCTCCTTTGGGATGGTAGCCGCCATGATTTGGATATCTATATGGAGGGTTTGAACACCAATACAAGGGGCATTATTTTAAATTTTGAGGCGAGTCAAGAAGAGATTCATTTCTTGGATTTGAAAATATCCATTAGAAACAACTCTTTTGCCACCTCCACTCATTTTAAGAGTACTGATAGGAACTCATATATCCCCACTAATAGTTGTCATCATTCATCGTGGCTCAATTCTGTACCAAAGAGCCAGTTCATCAGACTCAAACGGAATTGTACAGACCATGATGAATTTCTAACTCAAGCAGGGATATTGACAAGTCGGTTCGTGGAGAAGGGATATTCTCACTCTTCCCTTGTCAGTACTCTTAATGATGTGGCCTTATTGGACAGGAATGACCTTCTTAGGGACAAGCCCAAGTCACAATTGAGAACTCCATCTATCCCTTTTATCACTACGTTTTCTTCTCAGCATAGAGGGGTTAAACAATTGATTAAGAAACATTGGCATATATTGACTAATGACAATGTTCTACAGGCTATATTGCCAACACAACCTCAGGTTATATATAAAGGAGCTCCCTCACTACAAGGAAGAGTAGCGCCAAACATTTTAGATCCCCCCCATGTTAAAAGTACCTTCCTGGACCAATTGGTGGGTTTTTATCAATGTAAGAGATGTAGAGTATGTTCATATAGCGGTTGTTCACATAGACGTACCAATACGTTTAGGTCTACTATCACTGGTGTTGAATTTGATATCACTCCTTTCATCACTTGTTCCACGGAGAGAGTCGTTTATCTCCTGCAATGTCCTTGTGGACTTCAATATGTGGGCAGGACTAAACGACCTCTGCGTGTGAGACTCAATGAACACATCACGAACATCCTTACAGGTTTCCCTAAGCATCCAGTATCTCGCCACTATTTGGAGGTCAGTGCTAAGGACCCCACCAATACCATATTTTTGGGGATAGATAAATATTCCCCGAAATGGAGAGGTGACTCCATGATTCGGAGCATATCCAGATTAGAGATGGCTTGGATCCATAAGTTGAAGAGTTATGCCCCATACGGAATGAACGTTGAAGTAGATCTTAACGCTTTCATTGATAACTCTTAGACTAGTTGGGATTGTTTTCAGTGTATTTACATCCACGCATATGACATCACTGATTCCACGGTCCCAGTGGTTCATTTATGCATAGGTGAACATGTTATATTTACATTTTGATTTACTATACGATGTCCCTGGTCATACGATATCATCTTGTTTGACCAGTGTCTTCCTTTTTACCCTTGGTTTTTTACCCTTGGTTTGAGTACATACAGGTTTTTTTGTCTTTTTGGACCTGTATTGATAGTTACAGCATTTCATTTTATGAATATACACCTTATACTTACATTCATTTTTTATATATAATAATAATTTTTTTATATATGATCTCCTATATATTTTTATATTGTATTTCACATTACTTTATATATGACAGGGTCACGGATGATTTCTATTTGATTAGTTGATCTCATCTAAATTATTATTTTCAATAGTTTGCTCTGCATGATGTTACAATTATGTGTTTTTTTTCTAGTTTTTTTTTATATATATGTCATCCTTTGCCATTTGATTTTGGTCCGATGTCATATTTTTTATGCAGTATGTGAACCTTTGCCTGGAATTCATAGTGAGGCTTGGTTCACATCATGGTTGGAGCTAAGTCCGCGCGGTGATATGGAGGCTTGGCTTTTTGCTCTGCACCCATGGGCCGCTCAGAGTGAGGCTTGGCTCCTTGTTACTATATCTTGTGATGCGTCAGCACGTCACCTGATCCCCATTGACGACGTGTAGGAACACGAAACGTGCGACGGGAGGTGTACGTGCTGACGTCATCACTGCGGGACAGGTATCGGCGGACCGGCCGGCCGCTTTGTCTTATTTCCACTTCATTTTTGTAAGTGTTTTTAATCTTTCCTTTTAAATAAATTGTCATTTGGTAATGCACCATCGAGCTTCCTTTTTTCTTTCTGGGGAATACCTGTTGAGATTCAGTCTCTGGTTGGACTCCGAGATGATCTGGTTTTTCACCTTCTGGAATTGCAGATGAGTTCATTTGATTCTTACCTCTGGTAAGCAGCCTATATACTGGTGGTGGACACGGGTGTTTTTTGCAGTGGATTTGGTTTTCCTACTGCCTATCCCCCCACGGTCTACCTTCCTCCTTGGTCTTCAATCCTTCATAGGACACTTTGTTACACTGTCACCATTTTATTCATTTATGGACTTATATCACATGTGTATTTTTGTGGACATTTTATTGCCAGTATCACTGCTGGTTGCACATAATATATAATTTTGTTTAGCGCATCTGTTTATTTTATACCATATGCCATCCTGCTTGCAGTCAATGGCTTTAACGGCATGGCCTCTAAGTGCCTCAGAAACCACCATTTGAGAACATCAGGGAGATTCCCTTGTTAACACTTTCTCAGAAAGTGGTCCTTTTGGTGGCTGTTATGCAAGTAAGACGGGTTTCTGAGTTGGCAGCCTTGTCATACAAGCCTCCCTCTCTGGTCTTCCACAAGGATAAGGTGGTGCTGCGTCCGCAGCCTTCTTTTCTTCCTAAGGTCGTGTTTGACATTCCATCTCAAGGAAGACATGTACTGCCATCCTTGTGATCCGTCGAATCCTAAGGAGATGACGTTGCATTCCTTGGACATTGTCCAAACTCTGAGAGAATGCTTGTCTGGTACTGCTACGTTCCATAGTCCAGACTCACTATTTGTTTCGGTGGCTGGTCTCAAGTAGGGCCCATCGGTCTTGTCGGCCACCATCTCTAGGTGGATCCGACAGATCGTGATCAGGTTTACGCCATGAAGGGTCAGGCGCCTTCCTTTCCCGGCGTATTCGCAGCGCCCGCAAGGTACCCCTGCTCAAGAAGGCACATGTACAGGCCCGTCTGAAGTTTTCTAATGAACATGTGAATGATTCAGAGGAGAACTGGGTAAAAGTGTTGTGGTCAGATGAGACCAAAATTTTGCTCTTTGATATCAATTCAACTCGCCGTGTTTGAAGGAGGAGGAATGCTGCCTATGACCCCAAGAACACCACCCCACCGTTAAACATGGAGGTGGAAACCTTTTGCTTTAGGGGTGTTTTTCTGCTCAGGGGACAGGACAACATCACCGCATGAAAGGGACGATGGATGGGGCCATGTACCGTCAAATCTTGGGTGAAATCCTTCTTCCCTCAGCCAGGGCATTGAAAATGGGTTGTGGATGGGTCTTCCAGCATGACAATCACCCAAAACACACAGCCAAGGCAACAAAGGAGTGGCTCAAGAAGAAGCACATTAAAGTCCTGGAGTGACTAATGTGTATTGCTTGCAGTCCTAACACTAAATTTATGAGGGTCTCCACAGTGGGAGCACATGCATTCTAATGGATAGATAATGGGCAGGTGGGCCTGGAGGTAGCAAAGTCCTCACTAAAGGCACATGGGCACATTGGACACTCAGCACATAGCACAATGGCAGCAAAGGTGCCCAGTGTATCCCCTGACCAAATTTACACCAGTAACAAAGAGATGGCTCCTGCCCCAACCCACTGTATAACTGGCCTTCACAGCAAGAAGCACATGAAAGGGCAAACGCATGAAAGACAAAACCAGAGGAAATTACCAGCTTAACTCGCCAACCAGTCTGCTTACCAACCGAATTACCTGTCCAAAAGTCTGCGTTAAAAACAGGGGTTTAGTTAGCACACATTTGCTAATGCATGTGTAAGCTGCAAGGACTCTTCACGGCACCTTGTGTATTGCTTGCAGTCCTAACACTACTAAATTTATGAGAGTCTCCACAGTGGGAGCACATGCATTCTAATGGATAGATAAGGGGCAGGTGGGCCTGAAGGTAGCCCAGTCCTCCTTAAAGGGACAGGGGCACATTGGACACCCAGCGCATAGCACAATTGCAGCAAATGTGTCCAGTGTGCCCCCTGACCAAATTTACACCAGTAGAGATGGCCTCTGCCCCCACCTATAACTGGCCTTCACAGGGACTAATGACCAAGTACAGGTGTGTGAAACGCGTTTGCTGAACTTTTTGAGCTGGCTGCATGTCTTGTCCTCATTTTTAATGGAATTTCAATAAAATAATCATTTTATGCTGGAAGTGCCGCCAACCTTTTCTTCATCATTCTGCATCTTTTGGCTCTGGACCAAGACTGGCACCTGGCTTGCTTTATAGCAGTGGAGACCTGATGATTTGCCTGGAGTGATACAATCCCTTTGTTTCACTCCAAAAACAAGAGTTGAAAAATCAAAATCCTAGTTATGTCCCAGCACTAACTATGCAATTACAGCCCTTGCTATCAGGCTGTCCAAGTCTAAAGCCCTGTACACACGGGCGGGAATCCTGTCGGAAAAAAAACTGCGGTTTTCTCTACAGGATTCCTGGCAAGCTTGTCTTGCCAAGCCCTGTGTGCTGACGGCCATTCAAAAGAACCACCGTTCTTTTGAATGGCAAGAACGCGGTGACGTCATCGACTACGACGAGCCGACACTCGTCACATTCAATGCTGTCGCCGCCATCTTGCTACACCCTACACTGCCCTTGTATGCTACCGCGCATGCGTCGAAGTCTCATTGAGCATGCGCGGGCTTACCTGGGTTTCTCGGCAGGAAACACTCTGTCTAGATTCCCGGCAGTTTTTCTGCCGAGAAACCATACACACGAAAAAAGCTCTCCCAGCAGTTTTCTTGCCAAGAAAACCGGTCGTGTGTACGAGGCTTAACACTTGCCAGTCTTTACATACAGTTTTCCACCAACCTTTTAGCTCTCACAGACACAAAGGGGTTGTTTTACTAAAACTGGAGAGTGCAAAATCTGGTGCAGCAGTGTATGGTAGCCAATAAGATTCTAGCTTCAGCTTGTTCAATTAATCTTTGACAATTGCAGCCCCGGCCTTTTTCACAGCCGGAGTCCATGAAACCCGGAAGGAAGACCGGGCGAAGATGGAAACGTACGGGAGCCGTGTCCAGGTAAGTCTGTCATAATGTGCTAGTATGTGGTGCATACTAGTACATTATGAATTAAACCTGCAGGGGGCACATTTTTTTAAATCTTTCTGGTGGTTTACTACCGCTTTAAGATAGAATAACCATCAATGATTCAAAAGCGGTAAGTATAAACATTGACATCCCTCAAGGGGGACCATAAAAGTAACATGTGGCATGCAGGGCAATGTCTAATAATCCAAAGTATTAAGCATTAAGTAAATATGGCAGCCAAAGAGTGAAAGGGAAATGTTGCTGTAGCACTTAACCCACTATATGTACTGACCTCATAGAGGCCAACAATATAGAAAGAGGCAAGGCAGTTGTGCATAGTAAAAAGGTCTATAAAGTGACTACTGTCCTAGAATGATGAATCACTTCCAAAATATTTTCACATGGGGCCTCAAGCACTAGCCCCTGAGCAAAAGCAACCACCCTCTATTTCTGTTTACCTTTAAATAAGGCTAGCACTACCATGATGTGGATCTGCAACTCGGACGTGTGGAGCCAAGACCTTAAAGGGGTTGTAAAGTCAGAAGTTTTTTTTTATCTTAATGCATCGTTTGCATTAAGATAAAAAGCCTTCTATGTGCAGCAGCCCCCCTAATACTTACCTGAGCCCCATCACTGCCCAGAGATGTCCATGAGTGTCTCGGACATCCGGAACTCTCACTCCTGATTGGCTGAGACACAGCAGTGGCGCCCTTGGCTCCTGCTGCTATCAAAGTCAGTTAGCCAATCAGGAGGGAGGGGTCAGGGAGCTGCAGCTCAGTTTGGGTGCCCCCATAGCAGGCTGCTTCCTTTGGGGGGCACTCAACAGGAGGGCGGGGCCAGGAGCACAGAAGAGGGACCCGAGAAGAGGAGAATCTGGGCTGCCCTGTGCAAAACCCATACACAGAGCAGGCAATTATAACATGTTTGTAATTTTTATAGAAACGAAAACAAGACTTTACAATCAATTTTAACCTATGCACAGGCCAAAACCACAATTGTTGGTTGTAAAGCTGCTCCCATCAGCAGAGATGAGACCTAGAAAAAAAAAACACCGGAAGTTTGTCTGCGGCATCCTAAAATACTGGGACCTCATCCTCTAGGCACACGAGGGTCTAAATGATATAAGAGACTGCCGTATCCACCAGAGGCCTACTCCATTTCTTAAAGTGGTTGTAAAGTCACATGTATTAATTACTTTGATTCTCTCTTTTAGGTCCCTGTTTTCCCAAAATTATAATGCTAAATACCCTCTTTGCAGAGCCCTGCTGTCCTGTTATGTGACCTCCCTCTGCTTCCCTTCTCGAGTGAGTACAGTGGGGGGGGGGGGGCTGGGATTTCCCTCTGATGAATGCAAGCTAGCAGGGGAGATCACATGACAGCACAGCAGGGCTCTGCAAATAAGGTATTTAGCATTATAATTTTAGGAAAACACACGCCCTGTACTGAACAGGGACCTAAAACAGAGAGGATCAAAGTAATACATGTTTCTTTACTTTACAAGCACTGGAGACTCTGCAGGGAATAGAATTACCCAGGCATGAGAGGAGAGGGGAGGGGCAAGGAGGAGATTGGCTCTCACACTGAACTGATGCAGAGATACCAAGAAGATGATGGAGGCACCTTAACTGACCATGATATCATAGATAGGCAGCCATGATAAACATGGTCATTTTATAGAGGGGAAGACAGAAACAGGCAGGATCAGCCAGGTATTGTACAACATAGAAAGGAACAATTGACATGACAAAAGCACTGTGCTTTATCTTGTGCCTTAAAGGGACAGGAGCATGTTTTTTTGCTTTGTTTTTAGTGTTACAACCACTTTAATGAACTCCCTCTCCATGGGTTATAGCTGAGCAAACCTTTTTAGTGGAATAGCTTGTCAGGGTGAGCCCAGTCTGCATAAAAAACATCCTTTAAATGGAAATGTACAGGAAAAGGCAGGGGATGCTGTGGCGGATGCCATGCTCCCAATCTTGTAACATTTGGAGTGAAGGACTTACAAAGTGGTAACCTAAAATAGTCCTAACAACTTTTATGAGAAGGCTCACAAAGGTCTTTTTTTCAGCTCTGCAATAACTCCGACCCAGGAGTTCTTCAGGAGTAGATTCCTTTGATGAGGATCTTTTTGTATCCCCTTTAACTGGAACATGCTCGTCTTCCTCTGGTTCCTCCTCCATAAAAAGGATGGAGGAGGAGATGGGGAATGCTGCTATTTGCAACAAAGGTGGTCCAACCCAGCACCTATTCCAGAATCTGCTTCTGTATGCCAGTCACAGCAGATGAAAATTCCTCCTTTGTCACACAAGAGTTGGAGGAAGGTGCTGTGGGATTAGTGTGATACCAGATAGGTGGAAGGAGTCAGAACCGCATAAAACAAACTTATCCCCAGGGGATACATTGTACTGGGGCGGCATCCAGGTTCTTCTCTACTGTCATGAATCTGCAGTAATACTTTCATGCCCTGTCTGTCTGCTTACCTCTGGTTGTGTATCAGCCTTATGTCCTGCACTCTCACACCTGTCTGCTTAAGTTATCTTCCCTCAAGCATGGCTCCACCCCAGCCTCTAACTGGGAACACTATATTACCCTGTACACTGCAAGCCAGCCTCGCTGATCAATATTGTGTGTTTGGCTTCCTGTGTGTGTTTTGCCATGTGCTCTACGTCTGATTCTGTTTACCATCCTTGGCTTGTTCTTGACTATCCTTGTCTGCTTTATACCCTAAACTTTGGCGTGTTCTTTGACTACCCCTGTCTGCTCATTGCCCCAACCTTTTGGCTTATCTCCTGACTATCCCTTGCTGTCCCGGTCTGCTGCTTCCTCTCTATTCTTTAGTAGCCTACCGTGAGCGTGAGCTGGGAGACCCTGGGGGCCGCGACCTGGAGCCAGTTGCAGCGAAGTCCATCCCCACCACTAAGGGCTCTGGTGAACGCTTGCTGGCTTTTAGACTCCGCGTCCTGGGGAATCTCATGCTCTAGCTCCCAGTGTGATCCGTGTCGGTGATCTAGAAGACCTACTTTCCTGAACCACCCCAAGCCCCATCCATGGCAGTCAGCCATAAGGTCCACTACCTTAGCGGTCTACTCCTGACCCGAATGGCGTGCATCTGTCACCTGGCCTCAGGTGACCTGACATCTACCCTAGGAAGGTATTTAAAACCCCTCACTCTCTACATTCTTTCCTGCTGTCTGTGAGAGTGAGACATGGCCTGCTGATGTATATATACAGTGCCTTGAGAAAGTATTAATTTTCTACATTTTGTCATGTTGCAACTAAAAACGTAAATGTATTTTATTGGGATTTTGAGTGATCGACCAACACAAAGTGGCACATAATTGTGAAGTGTAAGGAAAATGATAAACCGTTTTCAATTTATTTTACAAATAAATATCTGAAAAGTGTGGCATGCATTTGTATTCTGCCCCCTTTGCTCTGATACCCCTAACTAAAATCTAGTGGAACCAATTGCCTTCAGAAGTCACCTAATTACTAAATAGAGTCTACCTGTGTGTAATTTAATCTCAGTATAAATACAGTGCTTCTGTGAAGCCCTCAGTTTGGGTGCCCCCATAGCAAGCTGCTAGGTTTGTTAGAGAACCATAGTGAACAAACAGCATCACGAAGGCCAAGGAACACACCAGACAGGTCAGGGATAAAGTTGTAGAGAAATTTAAGCAGGGTTAGGTTATAAAAAAATATCCCAAGCTTTGAACATCTCACAGAGCACTGTTCAATCCATCATCCAAAAATGGAAAGAGTGTGGCACAACTGCAAACCTACCAAGACATGGCCATCAACCTAAACTGACAGGCCGGGCAAGGAGAGCATTAATCAGAGAAGCAGCCAAGAGGCCCATGGTAACTCTGGAGAAGATGCAGAAATCCACAGCTCAGGTGGGAGAATCTGTCCACAGGACAACTAATAGTCGTACACTCCACAAATCTTGACTTTATGGAAGAGTAGCAAGAAGAAAGCCATTGTTGAAAGCAAGCCATAAGAAGTCCCATTTTCAGTTTGCAAGAAACCATGTGGGGGACACAGCAAACATGTGGAAGAAGGTGCTCTGGTCAGATGAAACCAAATTGAACTTTTTGGCCTAAAAGCAAAACACTATGTGTGGCGGAAAACTAACGCTGCACATCACCCTGAACACACCATCCCCACTGTGAAACATGGTGGTGGCAGCAGGTCAAGCAGGACAACGACCCTAAACATACAGTCAGAGCTACAATGGAATGGTTTAGATCAAAGCATATTCATGTGTTAGAATGGCCAAGTCAAAGTCCAGACCTAAATTCAATTGAGAATCTGGGCATGACTTGAAAATTGCTTTTCACAGACGCTCTCCATCCAATCTGACAGAGCTTGAGCTGTTTTGCAAAGAAGAATAGGCAACAATGTCACTCTCTAGATGTGCAAAGCTGGTAGAGACATACCCAAAGAGACTTACAGCTGTAATTGCAGCGAAAGGTGGTTCTACAAAGTATTGACTCGGGGGGCTGAATACAAATGCACGCCACACTTTTCAGATATTTATTTGTAAAAAACATTGAAAACCATTCATCATTTTCCTTCCACTTCACAATTATGTGCCACTTTGTGTTAGTCTATCACATGAAGTTCCAATAAAATACATTTACATTTTTGGTTGTAACATGACAAAATGTGGAAAATTTCAAGGGGTATGAATACTTTTTCAAGGCACCAAAGAAACCCTGCTGGGGACAGCGGTTCAAGTCAGCTGATAGGGCACTGAATCAATAAGCAGATCTGCCAGGGAAGGTTATGTGGCCCTTTAATTTTTGCTGTGACCAGTAGTCCACAAGAAAGCTCTGTTGCAACCTGTAGTCTCACCAGCAAACAGTCTGCTGTGACCTGTAGTCCCACCAGGGAGGTTCTGCTGTGACCTGTGTAGTCCCACCAGGTAGGCTATGCTGCAACATGTATTTCCCAGCGATTGGTCTGCTGTGACCTGTAGTCCTGCCAGGGAGGTTCTGCTGTGATCTGTAGCCTCACAAGGCACCAACACTGCGACCTGTAGTCTCACTGGCTATAGTTAAGCCAGCTGTAACCAGTAACATACCTCCCAACTTTTAAAAGTCCCCCGCGGGACATTAAGTGCAACATTTTACCTGGTCACAAAAGTTGTTGAGCGGGGGGGGGGTCTTACCTGATCCGACTGGCTCTTTCGTCATCACGCGCGCCGCGCGTTCCTCCACTTTCTGCTGTGCCTTCCTGCTCTGCGGGAAAAATAGAAGTCTCGTGGGTCTGCGGGAAGGAGGGGCCTGTGCGGGAAAAACCCGCAGGATCCGTGCCAGTTGGGAGGTATGCAGTAATCCCCCCGGGAGCCAACTCTGCCACTCTCACGTGGAGATCCAGATGTCACAGGCCAAACGGTGCAAGCATGCAGGCCTAGTTTAGTCCTGTGTGAATGCAGGTGGTGGAGAAGAACTGCATTTGGCGCCCAAAGCCTCCTAGGCCGATGTGAGCTCTGCCACTGCAATGAAGCACTTAGGAGGCCCCGGATGCTGTACATTAATTCATTAGCAAACGGGGAAAAAAAAATTGGTCACAAAAATTTTCTATTCCATAGGGGAAGGATTCATCAGATAAGGGTACCAGCAAGGACTACACTAGTCTGACACACTACCAAAAAAACTGAAGCCTTGTCTAACAGGGAGGGGTTGTGCCTAGGAGGGGACTTTCTATCTTGTTATTTGCCAGTGGCCAATCACCTTAAGTTGACAGCATAACCCTTCTCATAATGGGTATGAAGATGCTCTGTGTCCTGTGATGTACGACAAAGAAATCCACTTTTTCCCACTGAAGCGGGGATCTTTTTTGTTGAGCACATGTTTGTCCATCTCTGGGGGGGGGGTTAAACTTTAACAAAACAAGTCCTGCAAGGAGCTTACAATCTAATTTGCATAAAGGAACACAATTCGTGGAAAAAAGCATTCAATACTAGGGACAGCCTGTGAGCATCTTCTGATTCCCTTTTGTCTTTGTAACATCTTTCAAGACCTTCTATGGGCCCTTTCATACTGATGCGCTTTTGTGCAGCTAAAAGGCCCTTTAACACTGATGCACTTTTTCCCATTGACTTACAATGGAAGGTGCCTTTTTGGTGTGCTTTTGAAAAACGACACTAAAGATGCAGCATGCAGGACTTTGCAAAGAACAGCACACCTGCAGTGTGAAGAGTTACATAGGATTTAATGATGAATAGTTTGCATGCGCTTTTTTTGCCCTGGAAAAGCGCAGTAAAAGAGCATTAGTGTGAAAGGGCCCTCAAGGTCACACCAGTGCGACCTGTCATGCCATTTGACATTTCCAAATTGCATGACAAGTCGTACCCCATTGCCGGCAATGGAAATTTTCATATCGCCGGGACTCAGGTCACAGCGATTATTAAAAAGGTTCCTGCACTACTTTTTAATGATTTAACTGTGACTTGCATAGACTTCTGTTAAATTCCACAATGAAATCGGCAGTGCAAATTGTACTGATATGCGGCTTTGAAATCGCGTTGAAGTAGCGTGATTTCAAAGCTGCAGCGGTGTGAACCAGGGCTTAGGGCTGAATTCACTTAAATACTGCATGATTATATGAATTAAAATAACGCATGCAGTATTTTACTCATACATGTAAAATTCACCAAAAACGCACATTAACCACTTGACGACCGCGCTATAGCTGAATGACGGCTGCAGCGCGGCTCAATAACTCTGGGAGGGCGTACATTGACGTCCTCCCAGAATCGCACTCCCGCGCGCCCCCTGGGGCGCGCACACGGGAGTATCCTTGACCGCCGGACGCATCATGGATCGCGGTAAATGGCCGCTGACAGCGGCCGTTTACCACGTGATCGCTCCATCATTTGACTTGTAAACAAACTGGCATCATGTCCACTTCCTCTCTCCCCTCTCTGTACCGATCGGGTACAGTGTGAGCGGAGAGATCGGTTTCAGCAGCAATGTGGGCTGAATCTGTAGTGCCCACAGCGCTGCTCTGTGACAATTGCAGCCACATCCATCCATCCATGCTCAGCCATCCCTCTGTCATACATACTCAGCCATCCCTCCATCCATACTCAGCCATCCATACTCATCCATCCCTCCATCCATACTCAGCCCTCCATATTCATCCATCCCTCCATCCATACTGATTCATCCCTCCATCCATGCTCAGCCATCCCTCTGTCATACTCAGCCATCCATAGTTACTCATCGATCCATCCATGCTCAGTCATCCCTCTGTCATACTCATCCATTCATCCATGCTCAGCCATCCATACTCAGCAATACTCATCCATCCATCCATGCTCAGCCATCCCATCCACCCCCAGCCATATTTAGCAATACCCAGCCGTACCCAGCCATACTCAGCCATACCCAGCCATACTCAGCCATACCCAGCCGTACCCGGCCATACCCAGCCGTACCAAGCCATACCCGGTGATATCCAGCCATACCAAGCCATACTCAGCCATACCAAGCCATACCTAGCCATACTTGGCAATACCCAGCCATACTCGGCAATACCCAGCCATACTCAGCCATACTCAGCCGTACTCAGTTTCTGTATGGGGCCAGGCTGTGGAAAAGTCTCCCACATGTGGTATCTCCGTACTCAGGAGGAGTAGGAGAATCTATTTTGGGATGTCATTTTTGGTATGTACATGCTATTAGTTAGAAATATTGTATGAATGGACAACTTTGTGTAAAAAAAAAAAATGCGTTTTCATTTTCTTTCCACATTTTCCAAAAACTTATAGAAAAAAATGACATGTTCAAAATACTCATTATGCCTCATAGATTATACGTTGGGGTGTTTTCTTTCCTAAATGGGGTCATTTTTTGGGCGTTTCCATTGTCCTGGTGCTCCAGGGCCTTCAAAATTGTAAGAGGTAGTCAGGAAATTACATATGTAATTTATGCTCCTAGAACGCCTGAAGGTGCTCCCTGCATGTTGGGCCTCTGTATGTGGCCACGCTGTGTAAAAATCTCACACATGTGGTATCACATGGGGTTGGGATCTAGGGGCCTCTTTAACCACCTCCCACCCGGCCACTGCACATATACGGCCTGGTAGGCATTCAGTGGACATTCAGGAACGTCCCTCAGAAGGTGGGGGATCGCGCACACGCAGTGGCACGATCCCGATGCGCTCATGTCACCCGGACACAGTGCATCTCCGGTCGGCAGGAGGGCTCTGTGATTGGCCCTCCTGATCACATGATGGCTTTGTTCAATCACAGCCGTCATGTGATGTAAATAGAGAGCCGATTGCTAAGCGATCGGCTCTCCTCTCCTCACATGGAAGTTGTCAGTGTCCCCCCAAAGCACTCCCCTATGTTGAGGGCATGCAGCCTGGCATGGTTCATGGGGGGTGGAGCTTCACGCTCACCCCCTCACCCCTTTCCTGGCATGTTGGGCTGCATGCTCAGATAAAAGTCTGGTGGGGATTTTATGCCATATTAGATTTTTTTTTTGCCATGCAGTTCCCTCAAAATCAATTGGGGGGGGGGGGGGGGGAACTGCACTGTTTCTTTTCAAATTTTTACCTGTTTTGTATATATTCTGCTAACAGCAGATTAGTCACTGCTTTCCAGCTCCCTAACAACCAGCTATTCCCTGGTTGTTAAGGAAACGGCGGTCGCTGGCTCCCTAACAATCAACTATTTACTGGATAAGGATGTGTTTGTAAGGGACGCGGCGGGTGACGGCTCCTTAACAACCAGCTAGCATTCATTAAATGCCGTGTGGCTGGACTACCCCTTATTTAATAAATGCTTTTGTTCACTTTTTTTGTGAATTAATTTTAAGACAGGTTTATGCACCAAGCATTTCTTACTTTTAACTGTAAATACTGCATAAACCTGTAGTAAATTGATGTTTTTTATATCGCATGAGATATTTGGATTAAATGTGTCATGTGACTCAAATATCGCAAGCGATATCCTTTTGTGAATTGAGCCCTTAGTCTGTGTTGTTGTCTAATTTGGACATTCTCCACTTTACTCCAGATCTTCGTACCCACAGACAGCATTTCTGTACCATTCACAGTGGCTTCAGCTTAAAGGGCTCTATACTAAAGTGGAAAAATGCTCTTTTGGACTCACACAAGTACTCTTCCTGGGCAACACTGGGAAGGAAGAACTCGCCATGGATGCAGAAAAGGTTGATGCTATCACCAACTAGCCCTTGCTTAGTGACCTTAAGGCTACTTACCTGGGCTTCACAAATGTTATCTGCAACTATTGTCTGTTATTCACCCCAATTACTGTGCTTACTTGAAAGAATGCTCATCCCAAAAGCTGGGTTCCCTATGCAGAGGAAGCATTTTAAAACAAGTCTAATTTCCAGTTCTGCTGGAATTACGTGTTCAAAATGGACTAACCTGAGAATATATAGATAAGTATAAGCATCTTGCTTTTACAGGGCAGTTAGAAGGGGAGTTAGGAGGTGGGTGGGAGCAGTTTAAAGCCCTGTACACACGGTCGGTTTTCCTGACGAGATTCCTGGCAAGCTTTTCTTGCAAAGCCGTGCATACAGACGTCCATTCAAAATAACCGTCGTTCTTTTGAATGGCAAGAACGCGGTGACGTCAATGACTACGACGAGCATGCGCTCATCACATTCGATGCCGTCGCCGCCATCTTGCTTCACCCTGCATTACCCTTGTAAGCTACCGCGCATGCGTCGAAGTCTCATCGAGCATGTGCAGGCTTACCTGGGGACAGGTAAGCATGTAGCCTCGTACATACACATGGTTTTCTCGTCGGGAAACAGGCCGTCGAGAATCCCGACGAGAAAATAGAGATCAGGTTTTTCTCGTCGAGATTCCCGGCAGTTTTCCCGACGAGAAACCATACACAAGACCGGTTTTCTCGTCAAAAAGCTCTCCCAGCAGTTTTCTTGCCGAGAAAACTGTCCATGTGTACGAGGCTTAAGGCTTAGATAGTTAGAGCCTTGACTTTCCCAAAGTCGATGCCTTCTCTGTAGAAGTTGGGGAAGTTCTTTTTAAGTCCTCCAGTGGAGCTAAGAGCCTTTTTATCAAAGAGGTTTTTGTCCAGCAAAGAAAAATTACTCCCTCTGTGATCGGGAATTACTTTGCTGTCAAACTAGCCCTGCAAGAGATGTGATACCTTTTAGAAGGCATGCATTATCAAATTGCAAGGGAAGAAAGACTCTGGCCCCCGATGAGTCCAGAATCAACCCCAGGTACTCTAGGCTATCTATCCACCAAACTTCCGAAGGGTCTGACTGGCTATAGACACGTCCTCCTCTAATTCTGAGCTCGAAGCAGCCCTCAGAAAAAGGTCGTCCAAGTAGCCTACGATGGCTGCCTCAGCAAGCTAGAATCGGGGCGAGCACCTAGGTGAAATCTCTTGGTGCCGAGCTAGGCCAAGGGGAAGAGCCACAAATTGATAGTGGTCGTAAAGCGCAGGAACCTCTGATGCCTGACGCAGATGGGGACATGCAAGTATGCGTCCCTGATATCCAAAGATGCAGGAAGTCCCCTGGATGGAGCGCAGCCCTCACCGAACGAATCGATTCAATCCGACACTTTTTGAAGCTAGATAAAGACATTGAGGGCCTTGAGGTCCAAGACTGGACGGACTCCGATCTCTCTTTGGGACCACAAACAGATTCGAGTAGAAACCCTGAAACCTGTCCTGTGGTGGTACGGGTATGATCACCCCGCACCTCAACAAGTCTTGCACTGCCCCCTGGAGGGCAGCCCGATGAGCCAGAAGGAGAGGTAGCTTGTGAAAAATCTATTCGGTGGACAAGAAAGGAACTCCCCCTTGTACCCCGAGGTGACCACCTCGCAGACCCACTGGTCGGAGAGCAGGGAGGTCCAGCGAGCTGCAAACCTGTGAAGCCGTCCCCCCACCCTGGAGTTGGGCGGGGGCCAAACTCCATGCAGTAGCAGGTTTGTTGCTGGCTAGTTGGGCTTGCGCCCCCAGGGACGCTACTGTCCTCCAGCTGGACTTTTGTCCGCTTTGGAGGGTCTCCCCGACTGACGAAAACACCTTTGCAGTGTGGGAAAGGAGGGCCCCGGTTTACGGCGTGGCTCCTTCCCTGTAGCGGACTGAGGGAGAAGTGTGCTCCTACCCCCAGTGACATCCTACATAATTTCGTCCAGTGAGGCACCAAAAAGATGAAAGGCAAAACCGCCAGAGTTTTCTTAGAAGCTTGGTCAGTGGACCAGCATTTCAACCATATTAGGCGGCGCCATACCACCGCAAATGCGGAGGACCTGGAGATCAAGGGGACTGCATCCAGGGTTGCATCACAGCCGTACATGTGTCCCTGTACCAACTTGTTAGGCCAGAGACACGGAATCAGGAGGAAACTGATGCTCCTCCACAGACCGGGCAATATTTTTGCCCACTCGTGAGCGTCTGGGACACCAAGATAGCAGCCACAATAGGCCGCAATGCTCCTTAAAAACAGGGGCCCCCTCCCCCCGGGATAGAGGTTACTTATTTTAACCAAGAGACCGGGAATCGCTGAGGGACCGCAAGGGCCTCTGCGGCCGTTCCCATTCTTTAACTATGACTTGTCAAAGAAATCAACATAAGGAAAAACCTTAACAGAGCGGGTCGGTTTGTGAGATCCAAAAAGGGACAGACCCTGCTGTGGAAGTCCCAGCTGTATCTTCCAGCTTGAGAGTGTCCCTCACAGCATTGTGCTGTCTTGAGCTGACCCGAACGAGGGGTCCTCCTCACAGAGAAGGTCCTGGTCCGCCTCTTCTGACATATCAGAACCGGGGTCCTGAGCCGCAGCCAGGCCCGAGTCAGAACAATTTCCCAGGCGATGGCGGGGGGGAGGGGGCGCTTAGTACCCCCTTACGCCCGCACGCCGCTTCCACCTTGGCAACAATGACTCGAGGACTGCCTATAAAGCGTCCATGGAAACCGCAGGTGCAGGAGCACCAGTTGCTGCCTCTGGAATGTCTAAGGAAAAAACGCCAGCTTCTGGCTCCAGATTGCCCACTGACAGCCCTTAGGGACCTAGTTAAGTTACCTGACACATAATTTTGTCCCCCTCCTTGCTGCACTGACCGAGGGGGGGATACCCAGGGGACTCACCGCTAAGCTAGGGACTGTTCAGCGCTACTGCCCGCTCTCCATCCTCACACTGCGTGTGACTGAGGAACTGTGTGAGGTGAATGGCGCCGTTCACGCCGCTCAGGAAGCCAGTCAGGAAGCCAGTTCAGCACTAGAGGCCAAAACCCACTCCAAATTGGCCGCCGTGTGCCTCAGAGAAAGCGCACGGACCACAAGAAAACGGCCGCCCGCCTGCATCATAGCGTGGCCACGGCAAAATGGCCGCCAATGGGACTTTCAATGCAATGCACAGGCCCCAGAAAAATGGCGCCAGTGCTTCAAAAAATGGCGCCCAGCAAGCGAGGTGGACGAGAAGGCCATCAGCGGAGGCTTTCTAGAATTACCACCCCCACACAGAGAGTGGGCCTGGACACCCCCACAGCCCCCCGCCGGGACCCGGAGCCCCCCTAAAGGTATTCCCTGGTCGCAGCGCACCCCGCAAGGGGAGGAGGAAAAAGGGTGACATAGGGAGAGATGGGAGGGCAGAAGAACCCCCTAACGACCCCCTTAGGAATGCCCAGCTGTTCCATCCACTGAAGTAGGAGGAACTGTACTTTCCCGTCCTTGCGAGGACCCGCTGGTGCATTCCTGACAGACCCACAACCGAGCAGTACGGAGTAGCTGTCGGCCCGGTCCACTGTGACTGAGACAGCAAGCCGCCCGGTCATATGTGAACCCTGGAGCCATGGGGTATGTCGTGGCCGACCCCACACGTAGCTAAGGTCTGCTCACGCTCACTGGCCGGACTGGGGGGACTACAAGGATCTATATTATCCTGCCTGTCATGCCCAGCCGGCAGTTGATAGAAGATTCTTAAAAAATAACAAAAAATAAAAGTAAAAATTTCTTCAAGACTCTGGGTCCAAAGGGAGCCAGGTCCTTCTCCTCTACTAGGCAGAAAAAAACTGAGGCTGCTGATGCAGGGTGGATGGTTATGTACGGAGGGACCGCCCCCTGGGCAGGGCTGTTCAACTCTGTTAAAGTAACATGTATTAAATATCTAACATGTTCTGCCTAGTCCTCTCCTATAGAACAGGAACATAACCCAACTGTCAAGAATTAAGGAGCTGTGTCCGTCCATGGACGAAAAGAGAAACTTGTTCGGATATGCCGCTCGGCACCGACTGTGCCCGAGCAACTGGGAGCAGGTGGCAGCAAGCATTTACTGTGGTTGCCATGAGTAACAGCAAAGTCTGTGACACAAATCTCACTGTAGTTAGCAGGGTCAGGACTGTCCTTGGCATCAGCCATAGTTGAGCAGCCGACAGACCCCTTACTGCAGGCACCTGCTGGCTTACCTAGGTCACCATGGGCAACAGCAGACATTCCTGTGCACACCTTTTGAAGCATAAAGTAACTTTCCCAGTCAAAAGCAGATCGCTGGGTGTGTTTGTAATCCATGGGCGCGATAGCCCACCGTGGCTGGCACGGGTGACAGCACATGGTACAGTTCACTGAAAGAGCAGGTTTTTAAACACTGGATATGCAGGGCAGTAAAGTTTCAACAGCAACTCCCGCTGGTTGCTATGGGCAACTGCACTTTATTTTTTTGAGCAGTCACAAGCGGGCAGAGCACATAAGTCTTTTCCCTGGTTTTATTCCTCTAGTGGTCTCGAAATAAGGCACAGTTCCCTGGCTCGATGAATCTCTGATAGCTAGGACAATGACTGTACAGGTTACCTTATGCTATCCCGGACGATGCCCCCAAATGTAGTGCACCCCTAAGGAGTCACAAGTAAAAAAGGGATCTCCCACCCTGCACAGCCAAGGCACACCGCATCTGCACAAGCACACTGCAGTCAGGAAACAGTCCAGTGCTTTGTTTTATTGAGGGGGATAAACTTAGATGGGGATAGGGGTATAATAGGATGCCCACTTGACTTGCAGAACTTCAGGGACAACTTCTTCTGTACAGCCTATTTACACACTCCTCAGCTTCCTTCAGCACATCACTTGGTTGCAGCACGATCAGCTGGCAAACTGTTAGGTGATATGACAAAAGGGCTCAGTCAAATGAAGCAAAGGCACATTACAGGCAGGGGCCACGGGCCCCATGCTTGTGTAGCAAAGTCCTAGTGCCCAGCTGTCCTTCTGTGGCTACTGATCCCAGCAATACCTCTTCAAACACTGCCACCTGGCTGCAACTGCCCCTTTCACTAGCCCTCCTGGCTAATCTTCCACAGTCCTCCCAGAATGACTCTACAACCATCTAAGATTGCTCTCCCCAGTCCTCTCAGACTGCCTCTCAGTCCTCCTTGACTGTCTTACTCACCAGCCCACCTGGCTGTCTTCTCCCTGAAGATCTCCCAGGTGCTCACTGGCTCCTGCTGTCCTCACACCTGCTCCCATGCCACTGGACTGGATTCCTCTTTGGGTTGTCAGAGGATCCCTCCTGCATCCAAGCTCCCAGGCGCAAGGTCACCCCCCCCAGACTAGGGGGTTACCCTCAAGGGCCCACCAATAGCCTCCTTAGCACTCCATCTCCAGCTTCCACCCAAACTCATGCCCTGCTGGGCTGACCCTAGGTATTTAAGGTGGCCTGCCCCCTGCCAACCCATCTGTTGGGGATTGGTCAGGGCCCTCATGAATACTCCAGGCAGCTCCTTCTAACATCTTCCATTCTTCTGGAAATTTCTCACAAGTTCCAGAAGTAGGGGGGAGGTACCAGAGATGCCTCCCTGAGTCACTCACCCTGACCCAGAATCACACACAGGCCTGGCTTGGCTGCAAGCATCATCCAGATATCTTTTTTTTCAGCAGGCGACTCCCTGAAAAGTAAAAGCCATCATAGCGGCTGTTTAGCCACTTAATTGCTTTTTTTTCTAAACAAGTTTTTTTATTGAACAAAAAAGAAAAATGCATACATCAGGCCATCGTGACAGACGTCAAGTATAACTTACATTATCCAGTAGAAGTATCATACAGAAACATCCCTCAGTAACTTATGCATGAACAGGAGACATCGTAATTAGTACCACTTGTATTCAGTTATATCCATGTAATAAATGTGGTGTGCCGCGAAGGGCCCCACACCCCCGCCCCGTATATACATTCTTCAGGGAAACAAAAAAGACAAATGGGATTATTGTGTACTGTTATCCATTGAAATACAGGTTTCAGGTGCTTTAAGCCACCTGTCCCATATCTTATCGTATTTGGAGGGGCACCCTCTATGAGAGTATATAAGTTTCTTGTAGGGCAAAACAGCATTGACTTCCGCTATCCAGTGAAAAAACTCTGGTAGGTTGGGTCTCATCCAGACCCTAGCTATGACTTTTCATGCAGAAATGAGTGTTTCGTGCAAGAATAATATAGTAAATTTATTGAACTCTGGGTCAGGGAATATACCCAGGAAACACGGCTTTGGCTTTGGTTGAAGCGTTATGGGAGAGCCCATCGTATCATGTAAGAACCTCACCACTTGTCCCCAGTAGTGATGAGCCGAACACCCCCGGGTTCGGTTCGCACCAGAACCTGCGAACGGACCGAAAGTTCGTATGAACATTAGAACCCTATTAAATACAATGGATGCGAACGTTCGAATTCTAAAGTGCTAATTATAACAACTATTATGCATGTTATTGTCCTAAAAAGGGTTTGGGAACCCGGGTTGTGCACCAGGGGACATGTATCAATGCAAAAAGAAGTTTTAAAAACGGTCGTTTTTCGGGAGCAGTCATTTTAATGATGCATAAAGTGAAAAAAAAAGTCAAATATTCCTTTAAATATCGTACCTGGGGGGTGTCTAAAGTATGCCTGTGAAGTGCCACATGTTTCCCGTGTTTAGAACTGTCCCTGCACAAAATTACATTTCTAAAGGAAAAAAAGCCATTTAAAACTGCTTGCGGCTTTAATGTAATGTCTGGTCCCGGTAATATGGATGAAAATCTTTAAGAAAAATGGCATAGCTACCCCATCACAGCCCCTACCCCAGCCCATTACCAGCCCCTTTGGGTCTTGTATGGATATTAAGGGGAACCCCGCACATAAAATAAAAAAGGCCCTATATACTCTGAACAGCCGTATACAGGCGGTGCATACAAGACAGGGACTGTAGGTTTATTCTTATGTAGAATCTGTTTGTAATTTTGAACAGGTACATTGTTGAAGTGAAGCTCCAGCCCAAAAATCTATTTTTAAACTTTTTGGAAAACATAGGTAAGGGTTATCACCCCTGTAACATTTGTTTTGCTGTCTGTGCCCCTGTTCAGAACATTTCACCTCACTTTCCGTCCCAATGACAACTGTTTTTGAAATGTGGTGTTTTTCTTGAAACAAGGATTGCTGATAAAGCATCAGTACAGAGGAGACACCTTTCTCCCATATTTATTCTTACAGGAGAGAATTTTCCTTCCTAGTGGTAGATTTCCTCTCACTTCCTGTTGTCTTCTTGCGTTTGCAAGTAGGAGTCATTTGTAAGTTGGATGTTTGAAAGTAGGGACCTGCCGTATATACTCTGCAGAAATAGGCCCCTTAGTTGTTGGTGTTGGCACAACACTGTAAGCACTCACAGTTACTCTTGGTTGGTGCTGGAACGCCCTGCTGTCAACTATTATATCAGGAATTTTAATTACATATAATTGTTGAACAGTGGTAGTAAAAATTGGGCCTTTGATGGTGGTGCTGGTGCCACAACACTGTAAGCCCTGACAGTTACTCTTGGTGGGTGCAGCAATGGGCCCTGCTGTGAATTATTAGATCAAGAATTGTAATTGCATGCCCCTGTTGAACAGGGGCTGAAAAATTGGACCTTTCGTGGTGGTGGTGGTGGTGGTGGTGTTGCCACAACACTGTAAGCCCTCAGAGTTACTCTTGGTGGGTGCAGGAATGGGCCCTGTTGTGAATTATTAGATCAAGAATTGTAATTGCATGCCCCTGTTGAACAGGGGCTGAAAAATTGGGCCTTTCGTGGTGGTGGTGGTGGTGGTGGTGGTGTTGCCACAACACTGTAAGCCCTCAGAGTTACTCTTGGTGGGTGCAGGAATGGGCCCTGCTGTGAATTATTAGATCAAGAATTGTAATTACATGCCCCTTTTGAACAGGGGCTGAAAAATTGGGCCTTTCGTGGTGGTGGTGGTGGTGGCGTTGCCACAACACTGTAAGCCCTCAGAGTTACTCTTGGTGGGTGCAGCAATGGGCCCTGCTGTGAATTATTAGATCAAGAATTGTAATTGCATGCCCCTGTTGAACAGGGGCTGAAAAATTGGGCCTTTCGTGGTGGTGGTGGTGGTGTTGCCACAACACTGTAAGCCCTCAGAGTTACTCTTGGTGGGTGCAGGAATGGGCCCTGCTGTGAATTATTAGATCAAGAATTGTAATTACATGCCCCTTTTGAACAGGGGCTGAAAAATTGGGCCTTTCGTGGTGGTGGTGGTGGTGGCGTTGCCACAACACTGTAAGCCCTCAGAGTTACTCTTGGTGGGTGCAGCAATGGGCCCTGCTGTGAATTATTAGATCAAGAACTGTAATTGCATGCCCCTGTTGAACAGGGGCTGAAAAATTGGGCCTTAGGCACTGGTGGCACAACACTACAACCCCTCACAGATACTGTACTTGGAGCACAGCAATGAGCCCTGTTGCAAAGTATTGCTTCAAAAATTGTAATGACACGCCCCTGTTAATCAGGGGCTGAAAAATTGGGCCTTAGGCACTGGTGCCACAACACTCCAACCCCTCACAGATACTGTACTTGGAGCACAGCAATGAGCCCTATGGCAAATTATTGCTAAAAAAATTGTAATTACACGCCCCTGTAAAACAGGGGCTGAAAAATTGGGCCTTAGCCACTGGTGGCGGCACCCATAAACAAAAATGATCTTCCAAGCTATCATCATCTATCGTATCATTGAGGACTCGGAGGAGGAGGATAGCCAGTCAACATAACAGCACAGGCACTCAGCATCAGCATCAGTCTTGAAGGGATGTGACATGTTAAAATCAATTAGTCTGTTATATCAGCATCAGGTGTGTGGTAGCTGGTGGTGATCCAAGACTGGTTCATCTTGATGAAAGTCAGTCGATCAACCGAGTCGGTGGACAGGCGCACCCTGTGATCCGTGACAAATCCTCCAGCAGCACTGAATGTGCGTTCCGAAAGAACGCTGGATGCAGGACAGGCCAGTAGCTCAATTGCATACTGTGCAAGCTCTGGCCAGTGATCCATCCTCAAGACCCAGTAAGCCAGAGGATTTTCGGTGGGGAAGGTGTCCAAGTCTGACCTTGCCCCTAGATATTCCTGCACCATGTTTATCAGACGCTGGCGATGGTTGCTGGAACCGATCATACTTTGGGGCTGCGGACTAAAGAATTGTCTGAACGCATCGGTCAGACGGCCACCTTCCCCACCGCTCCTTCTTTGACTGGCCGAAGCCTCAGCAACTCGTTGTCCAGGACCAGGAGTTTGTAACCTCCCAGTCTCTGGGAACGCGTTGCACAGACCTTTCTGCAAGGCCTCCCGGAGTTGTCTCATCCTCTGCTCCCTCTGCGACGGTAACATAAGGTCCGCAACCTTACCCTTGTACCGTGGATCAAGGAGAGTGGCCAGCCAGTAATGGTCCCTCTCCTTGATCCGAAGAATACGAGGATCCTTCCGCAGACTTTGCAGGATCAGGGAGGCCATGCAGCGTAGGTTTGCTGAGGCATTCGCTCCGGAGTCCTCTGGGTCACTAAGGACGACATGATCCGCAGCCACCTCCTCCCAGCCACGTACAAGTCCACTGGTTTCTTGGGACTGTAAATCATCCCTAAAAGACTGCTGCTGATGATGCTGAGTGCCAGCCTCCACCTCCATGCTGACACAATCCTCCTCCTCCTCCTCCTCCTCCTCGTCCTCTTCCTGTGCGATGGGTGGGACAGAAGGAACACTGTCTGGGTAAAGGGGGCCTTGAGAGGCAAGGAAGTCCACCTCTTCCTGCCTCTGTTCTGCCTCAAGTGCCCTGTCCATTATTCCACGCAGCGTGTGCTCCAACAGGTGGACAAGAGGTACAGTGTCACTGATGCATGCACTGTCACTGCTCACCATCCTCGTGGCCTCCTCAAATGGTGCCAGGACAGTGCATGCATCCCTGATCATGCCCCACTGGCGTGGAGAAAAAAAACCAAGCTCCCCTGACCCTGTCCTGGTGCCGTAGTCGCACAGGTACTCATTGATGGCCCTCTGCTGCGTGTGCAGCCACTGCAGCATGGCCAACGTTGAGTTCCACCTGGTGGGCATGTCACATATAAGGCGGTTCTTGGGCAGGTTCAACTCCTTTTGCAGCTCAGCCAGGCGAGCACTGGCATTATAAGATCTGCGGAAATGCACACAGACTTTCCTGGCCTGCCTCAGGACATCCTGTAAGCCCGGGTACCTGCCCAAGAACCGCTGCACCACCAGGTTAAGGACGTGAGCCACACAGGGCACATGGGTCAGTTGTCCCTGTCGGAGGGCGGAGAGGAGGTTGGTGCCATTGTCGCAAACCACCATTCCTGGCTTAAGCTGGCGTGGCGTCAACCACCTCTCGGCCTGGCCCTGCAGAGCAGACAGGACCTCTGCCCCAGTGTGGCTTCTGTCCCCCAAACACACCAGCGCAAGCACGGCATGGCATCTTTTTGCCTGCGTACTTGCGTAGCCCCTTGAACGCCTACGGAGCACCGCTGGTTCCGAGGACAAACCACAGGAAGAGGCCATGGAGGAAGAAGAAGAGGAGGGGGTGGAGGAGAGAGGTGTGTCACAACCAGTAGTAGCATTTTGGAGGCGTGGCGGTGGAACAACCTCCAACACTACTGCACCTTGTCCTGCATCCTTCCCAGCTGCCAAAAGAGTGACCCAATGGGCCGTGAAAGAAAGGTAACGTCCCTGTCCATGCCTGCTGGACCATGAGTCAGCGGTAATATGCACCTTACCGCTGACCGCCCTGTCCAGCGAGGCCAAGACATTGCCTTCCACATGCCGGTAGAGAGCCGGAATAGCCTTCCGTGAGAAAAAGTGGCGTTTGGGAACCTGCCACTGAGGAACCGCACATTGCACAAACTCACGGAAGGGGGCCGAGTCTACCAACTGAAAAGGCAGCAGTTGAAGCGCTAGCAAATTAGCCAAGCTAGCATTCAACCGCTGGGCATGTGGATGGCTGGGAGTGAACTTCTTTTGACGGTCCAGCAGCTGGGGCAGGGAAATTTGCCTGCTAGAATCGGACGTCGGTGTACTGCTAGCAGAGTGGCCGCAAGTACTTGGCTGTGACACACCTAATTCTACACCTTCATTCCTCTCAGTGCATGTTTCAGAGAGGACTGAAGTTATAGTGGGGTTGGAGATCCCAGCTGATGCGGTGCAAGGAGAGGTCCGCTTTGTTCTTTGGTGTGGGTCTTTGAGGTAGGCTTGCCAACGAGCTGCATGGCAGGTCAACATATGTCTGGTCAGGCATGTGGTACCCAAGCGGCTGATGTTTTGGCCACGCGATATACGCTTGAGACATATGTTGCAAACAGCAGCTGTGCGATCTGATGCACTAGCCTCAAAAAAGGCCCACACCAAAGAACTTTTTGAATGACGGGCAGAGGCAGCGCCCTGCACAGGCGGAGCTCTGCGGTGTGATTCCGTCGGTGTACTGCCCTTACGCTGGCCACCAAAGGGCATCCTGCCTCGTTGGAGATGTGCCTCCTCCTCATCCTCCTCCTCTCTCCTATTAGGCACCCACGTGGAGTCAGTGACCTCATCATCCCCTCCCTCCTCATCACTGGAGCCAATCTGGCAGTATGCTGCAGCTGCTGGAACATGACTGCCAGATTGGTGTCCTTCTTGAGCATCCCCTCTGTCTGCTCTCACGCTACTGCCTTCCTCTAGCTGGGTTTCATCATCAGACCCTTCGAAACGCTGGGCATCCTCCTGGAGCATGTACCCAACACTGTGCTCAAACAGTTCGGGGGACTCCTCAGGAGGAGGACATGGTGGGTCTAGGGAAGGAGTGACTGATGATGAGTCTGACATTGATACCAGGGAAGAGGACGCTTTGGCAGCTGCTTTTCCAGTACCCTGAGCCTGGGTGAGAGAGGATGAGGAGGAGGAGGAGGGCTTGGTCATCCACTCTACCAAGTCTTCGGCATGATGTGGCTCAACATGTCCAGCTGCCGAAAAGAAGGACAAGCGTGTCCCATGGCCATGTGCTGATGACAATGCACCGCGTCCACGACCAGCACTGTTGCCCCCAGACACAGAGCCTGCTTGCCCTCTTTTATTGCCTCCTGACTGTCTGCCTCTCCTTGTTTGCCTTCCAGACATTCTAATAGATGGCCTGCAGGGAGATGGGAAAAAAGCAATAAGGGCTACCTTCAGGTGTCCTTCTCTGTCCCTTTACTTAAGGATTTCTAAATATGGTTGAGGATGATTGCTTTTGCACAGAATAGCACAACGACAATTTCCCTGACTGTCCAAAAAAACAAGGATTTCAAAGATGGTTGATGAGGAATGCTTTAGCACACTATAGCACAAGGAGAATTCCCTCACTGTCCTTCCCTGTCCCTAGAAACAAGGATTCGCACAGTAAAAGACACTGACACTCTCCCTACCTATAGTTTTCTGTCCCTAGAAAAAATGTTTTTTTAAAGCACACTATAGCACAAGGAGAATTTCACTCACTTTCCTTCTTTGTCCCTAGAAACAAGGATTATCACAGTGAAAGAAACTGACACTCTTCCTTCCTATAGTTTTCTGTCCCTAGAAAAAATGTTTTTTTAAAGCACACTATAGCACAAGGAGAATTCCCTCACTGTCCTTCCCTGTCCCTAGAAACAAGGATTCGCACAGTAAAACACACTGACACTCTCCCTACCTATAGTTTTCTGTCCCTAGAAAAAATGTTTTTTTAAAGCACACTATAGCACAAGGAGAATTTCACTCACTTTCCTTCTTTGTCCCTAGAAACAAGGATTATCACAGTGAAAGAAACTGACACTCTTCCTTCCTATAGTTTTCTGTCCCTAGAAAAAATGTTTTTTTAAAGCACACTATAGCACAAGGAGAATTCCCTCACTGTCCTTCCCTGTCCCTAGAAACAAGGATTCGCACAGTAAAACACACTGACACTCTCCCTACCTATAGTTTTCTGTCCCTAGAAAAAATGTTTTTTTAAAGCACACTATAGCACAAGGAGAATTTCACTCACTTTCCTTCTTTGTCCCTAGAAACAAGGATTATCACAGTGAAAGAAACTGACACTCTCCCTACCTATAGTTTTCTGTCCCTAGAAATTTTTTTTTTTAAAGCACACTATAGCACAAGGAGAATTTCACTCACTTTCCTTCTTTGTCCCTAGAAACAAGGATTATCACAGTGAAAGAAACTGACACTCTTCCTTCCTATAGTTTTCTGTCCCTAGAAAAAAAAGTTTTTTTAAAGCACACTATAGCACAAGGAGAATTCCCTCACTGTCCTTCCCTGTCCCTAGAAACAAGGATTCGCACAGTAAAACACACTGACACTCTCCCTACCTATAGTTTTCTGTCCCTAGAAAAAATGTTTTTTTAAAGCACACTATAGCACAAGGAGAATTTCACTCACTTTCCTTCTTTGTCCCTAGAAACAAGGATTATCACAGTGAAAGAAACTGACACTCTTCCTTCCTATAGTTTTCTGTCCCTAGAAAAAATGTTTTTTTAAAGCACACTATAGCACAAGGAGAATTCCCTCACTGTCCTTCCCTGTCCCTAGAAACAAGGATTCGCACAGTAAAACACACTGACACTCTCCCTACCTATAGTTTTCTGTCCCTAGAAAAAATGTTTTTTTAAAGCACACTATAGCACAAGGAGAATTCCCTCACTGTCCTTCCCTGTCCCTAGAAACAAGGATTCGCACAGTAAAACACACTGACACTCTCCCTACCTATAGTTTTATGTCCCTAGAAAAAATGTTTTTTTAAAGCACACTATAGCACAAGGAGAATTCCCTCACTGTCCTTCCCTGTCCCTAGAAACAAGGATTCGCACAGTAAAAGACACTGACACTCTCCCTACCTATAGTTTTCTGTCCCTAGAAAAAATGTTTTTTTAAAGCACACTATAGCACAAGGAGAATTTCACTCACTTTCCTTCTTTGTCCCTAGAAACAAGGATTATCACAGTGAAAGAAACTGACACTCTCCCTACCTATAGTTTTCTGTCCCTAGAAAAAATGTTTTTTTAAAGCACACTATAGCACAAGGAGAATTCCCTCACTGTCCTTCCCTGTCCCTAGAAACAAGGATTCGCACAGTAAAACACACTGACACTCTCCCTACCTATCCTTCTCTTTCCCTAAACTAAAGGAATCCAGGTTAAGCAAGAAAAAAATAAATGTCACTGTCCCTGCCTATGTTTCTCTTTCCCTGCTCCGGAACACACTACACTAGGCCGCCGTGCTGGCGGCCTTTTATAGTGTGGGGCGTGTACTAAACACCCTCAGCAATAATTGGCCACAGGCATCCTGCCTGTGGCCAATTATTGCTCTCCTCGCTGCCGGCGCTGTGATTGGCCAAGCATGCGGGGTCACAGTGCATGCTTGGCCAATCACAGCGCCTGGATGACACTGCGATGGCGTAGTGCATTGTGGGCCGTTCGCGTCACTCGAATTTGGCGCGAACGGCCCAAATCGTTCGATCTTCGTCGAACGATCGAACAGCCGATGTTCGAGTCGAACGTATGTTCGACTCGAACACCAAGCTCATCCCTAGTCCCCAGAATGCCTGGAGTTTGGGGCATGACCACAATAAATGGAAGAATGTGCCTACAGCCTGACTGCACATTGGGCAAATGGTGGATTGACTGCTCTTATATCTTGAGATTCTGAGTGGTGTGAGATATGCTCTATGCGTTATAAATATTTGAGTTAAACGATCCGACAATTTGGGGGAAACTAATTTGCATGTGTCTAGGGCATCACTCCATTCGTCATCTTCCATAGAGCCCACCTCTCCCTCCCACCTAGACTTCAGGGCATATGCTGACACAGTTGCCGACGGGAGTGATAACATAGTGTAAAATTGGGAGATCAACTTCTTAGGGTCGGGATATTTTATTGCTTCCATTAGGGGTTATTGCCCAAGGAGAGATCATCTAAGGGGAACTATGTATGGAAGGCATGGCGAAGCTGTATATATCTAAAGAACATTTGATTTGGTAATGCAAACTCAGACTGCAAACTGGTAAAAAGGCTTTAGCTTCCCATTGTGGGTGATATGGGACAGGTAGAACACTCCCCTAGAGCTCCACACCTCACTATCTGGGATTAGATTGAATTCAGAGAGGCTTGCATTATGCCACAGAGGGGTAAAGTCATGTATGGGAGGTATGTGTAACCTGTCCGAAGCTATACTCCACACTTTCCTATATTGGTATAGAAGAGACTGCCGGTCCGGCGGTCGTCCCTCACCCCCCGTTCCCCCGTTTATCGCCACTAGGGGATCTAAAGTTGGCCGTGACCATTTTGGGCACAAAAAGAAGTCCACCTTATCAATGTGAAAGATTTGCGACAATTGGGCTGCTATATAGAATAAATTAAATTCAGGTAATGCGATTCCTGCAAGATCAGTCGGGTTTTTAAGTTTATGCCAAAGTAGTTTTTGTCTATTGTTGCCCCAGACAAACGGTTTAAGGAGAGTTTCCAGTAATTTGAAATGCCTGAGCACCAGGTACACTGGCGAGTGCCATATCATATACAAGATTTTCGGCAGCAGAACCATTTTTATGAGATTTATGCGGCCCATTACACCCAGTGGGAGGCAGGCCCACACCTGTGTCTTCTGCTTAAGCATTTCACATAGCGGCATTATATTAAGCGAGATGTAGTCCGCTGGGTCTTGAGTGGTCCTTATTCCTAAGTATTTGATGACATCTACCCTCTGTAAGGAAAGCATGGCCCTGTCTCTAGACGGTGGGAAACTATCAAGGGGGAGTATCTGGGATTTGTCCCAATTAATCTGAAGGCCAGAAAATACGCCAAAGCGTTCTATCAAGACTAAAGCCAGTGGCAGGGAGTTACCCGAATCACCTAGGTACAATAGTGTGTCGTCTGCATATGTGCTGATTTTTTCCATTACCTCCCCCCCATGTAGTCCCACTATCCCTGGGTGAGTATGGATTGCTATAGCGAGTGGCTCTGCCGCCAGTGCGTACCTGTCTCGTACCCCTGGAGAGAAGAAATTGCTCTGAGGGCCATCTGTTGGCCAGAACCCTTGCCACCGGGGTCTGGTAGAGGAGTTGGACCCACTTTAGAAATCTGGGGCCCAAACCAAACCTATCCAGGCAGGTCCATAGGTATTGCTACTCAACCGAGTCGAATGCCTTGGCAGTATCCAAGGCATACGATCACCCTGGACCCCGGATTTTGATGCGCAGTCTGTAGATTTATAAACAGTCTCCGAAGGTTAAAAGACGTGTTTCTGCCCAGTATGAAACCTGCCTGATCTCCATGCACCAGTGAGAGGATGACTTTATTTAGGCGAATGACGAGCACCTTGGCAAGTATCTTGACGTCTATCTGAAGCAGAGAGATGGGGCGATAGGACTCCGGGAGATGTGGGTCCTTGCCAGGTTTGGGGATTAAAACTATTGTAGCTTCTCTCATAGAGGCTGGCAGGTCAGAATTTTCACATATGGAATTATATAGTGCGAGCAGCCTGGGAATGAGTAGGTCCGAGTACGTGGAGTAAAACTCCACAGGCAAACCATCGGAACCTGGAGCTTTAGACCTAGGGAACTCTGCTATTGCCGTGGAAATTTCATCCTGCGTTAATGGCGCCTCTAGTTCTCGAGTCTGTTCCTCAATCAACTGAGGAATCGGTAACTCTGCAAGGAAAGATTCCATTAAGGAGGGATCATCTGGAGCTGTGGTTGCAAATAGGGAGGTAAAGAAGTCACGGAACATCGTCGTGACTTGAACAGGTTCTGTCACTAGTACATCTCCAGAGGAGCGGAGGGAAATCACCACAGGGGGCCTCTCCTCGCAATGCACCAGGTAGGCCAGCAACTTCCCGGCCCTCTCCCCATGTTCAAATTACTTCTGCCTATGGAAAAAAAGTTTTTTCATAGTGCAGCTGGTCTAAAGTCCTAGAGCACAGTTTGAGGCTATCAGCCCTGTCTGCAGTGGGATTTTCTAAAAACTCCCTCTCCGCCACCAGCAGGTTGTCCGTCGCTGTGACCATGAGTACGTCAAAGGTTTGTTTCAGTCTGTTGATGCGCGTAGTGAGTGTCACGCGGGCATGGTTTTTTAACATTTCCCAAACCGTCTGCAGCTGTGCAGAGCCCTCATTAGTCACAAAATAGCGCTCCCAGTCGGTGGTGAGGTCGTCATCCTCTGGCAACAAAGTTAACCAGAAGGGGTTCAACCGCCATAAAGACGGTGGGCGGGTATGTGGCAAAGAGAGCTTGGCCCAATAGGGGCAGTGGTCGGAGAGTGATCTAGGGGAGAATTCCACCTCTGTTAGCCTAGGGAGAAGTGCTTTAGACAGGAGTATGAGATCTATACCGGACATGGAGTAATGAGACGTGGAGAAGAAGGAATAAGCCCGTGCTGTAGGGTTCCTAAACCTCCACGTGTCTACTAGATTGAAGTCAGCAAGAAGCTGCGCAAATCTGGTCGAATGATTGGGCGTTGAAGGGGATGGGGACCTAACCATTCTATCCATAGTTGTGTCTAATACATTATTAAAGTCACCCAACCATATCGCTGGTACAGCAGGATGCAGAGCCATAAAGTTAAACCCCTCAGACAAAATAGTGAATTGGAATGGTGGTGGTACATAAAATGCTAATAAGAGTATCAAATCCCCACGTAACTTGGCTTTTAAGAAGATATATCTACCCATTGGGTCTATCACCGAATCCTGGAGCTCAAAGTGCGTGGTTTTAGCAATTAGCAGGGAGACACCCCGTGAGTGCGTGGTATGAACTGAGTGGTAAGCCCACCCCATCCCGGGACGTTTAAGTGCCCTCTGTACCGGACCCTCAGCATGAGTCTCCACCAGGGCCACCACATCCGCTTTCTGTTTTTTAAGCAGCGCAAATACAGCTGACCTCTTTATTGGGTTTCCCACACAACGCACATTCCACGTAAGGAATTTTAAGGTGGCCATGGGGGGAGAAGATGAGTACAATGTGAGGCTCCAGGATTCAGATCACCCCGAGTGACCAACACAGCAGCCGATAATCCCAGGCAGGGGATGATCCCCAGCGACACAACAATATCAACATGGTACCAGAGAATATATTTTCGTGCATAATGAGAAATTTTGTCTCGTAACAATATAACCCACATAGCCCCCCTTCCTGCCCTGCACTGTCCCCAACTGGTGCGGGCATTTACCCCTAACTGCCAACATGGCATAAACAATGTCCAACCTGTGAAAGAAATGCGAAGGATAAGTAAAACATGTAAAAGCGTCTTTAAGGCCAATGCAAACAGCCCTGTATCCGCCGCGAGGGCGATAATCAGCACAGCAACAGACGCAATATTCCAACTCAGGGTGCAAATTACAGCGATTAGGGTGAAACTTCGCTGCGTAAGGTGACACATTGCAGGACTGTGCTCACTTTCCACAGTGAACTCACTAGCGGAGTGTTTCCCTCCGCCGGAGAGAAATAATGGACATCTGTTTTACAAATAGGTAATGCATACTGTCAGACCCTATGGCGGGTATAGAGAACAATAGACTGTCAAAAATGGAGAAGACATCTGAGGGGGGAACACAGCAGGCCTGTAGCCCCAGTGGCCACCAAAGACAAATATGATAGGACTGTGCGTGGGAAAGTTCCCGATGGGTCCTCCGGACACACACAGGTGCACAACTCAAGGCCTCCAGGCTGAGGGGTGACAGTAATTGAGAGCAATGTCAGTCTGTAGCCCCCCTCTTCGCAAATAGTATCAAGGATCAAAGACAAAAGAGCGTGTGCATAGGTTTGGGGTAAAAGAGAAATTGCAAGGTTACTTATCTGTGGGCCTCCCTTTGCTCAAGCCACGTGATGGCTGCCTCAGGATCCTCAAAGAAGTGTGCTCTGTCCTCTCTCTCTACACGCAGGCAAGCTGGGAAAAGCATAGCATATTTCACATTCTTAATACAAAGGCGACGTTTAACTTCTGTGAAAGTTTTGCGTTTACGCTGCACTTCTGCCGAGAAGTCTGGGAAGATGGCAATCATCTTGTTTCCAAAGGGGATATTGCCTTTCTCTCTGCTGAGGCGAAGGATAGCATCCCGATCTCTGAAATTGAGGAATTTTGCTATGAATGTGCTCCAGCTGGCGGTGATCTGCCCGACATATGGTGAGCACATTCAACAACAAACATGGGGGAGAAAGCTGCCATGCCATATGTATCACAGAGCAGTATCTCAAGAAATGTAAGGGGTCTCTTCCCTCTACTCCCTCCGGCAGACTGATGAATCTAAGTTTACATCTGCAGAGTCTATTCTCGATGTCATCCTGCTTTTGCAGGAGCTGGTTCACCTGGAGCTGTATGGCGTCTGTGGAGATCTGGACAGGGGAGAGGGAATCTCTGAAAATCTTGCCTTACCAGCGATATATCCACCTTTGCTTCCTCAATCCACGCTGTGAGGTTTGTCTGACAGGTCGTGACAGCCTCTTGGCATGCGGTGTATCATTACCCGTGGATGTCTCTTCCTCCTGCGTGTCTCCGCCATCTTGTCCCCGGGGGTCCTTCTCCTGATGGCGGTATTGAGCCAGTTTGGCGGCAGCAGCCGCAGATTTTTTGGTCGGAGACATGGTCCCAGAGGTTACCCAGTACGGTGGGTGTCGTTTTCGCCTCTCTAACTGCGGGTAGGGTCACAGGATATGCTTACAGGATATTCGGCTGGCGGAGCTCCGTTCCCTAGCGTCCTATCCCATGCTGCTCCAGGCCACGCCCCCCACTTGATTGCTTTTACAGGCGGTGGGACGGGACACCCCCCCCCTGCGCTGCCCTCCGGTGCTTCTCCCGTCTCGCCCGTGCAATCAGCGAGCTGAAGAATGAATCTGCCAGCGCCGGTTTACCATAGAGCTGATCGTGGACTAGAGGGTCCCCGGACATTTCTATGACCCTCGGAGGTGTAAACACTGCCGCTTTATTGCTGGTAAGCCTGACATCTTTTTTATTATCAGGTTTTCCAGCATAGAGGAGAGATTTGGGGACTTATAGACCCCAGATCTCTCCTTAAAGAGGACCTGTCATGCCCTATTCCTATTACAAGAGATTCAGAACAGAATAGAAGATACAGGTCTTTTTAGGTGCTTAATTGAATAATATCACAAATAACTTCTTAAAAGCGATATTTATTTAATCAAACATAATTAAGCTGAAAAACTTTTGTACAACCATATATTGTCATTCCTCAAAGTAATGGAACATTATCTTTCACCACGCTTCTAGTTCCGACATGTTTCGCCATTTCGGCTTCTCCAAGGAAAAGCGTGATGGATTTATTAATGAGTAAACAAGTAAAAATTTGTAAAAATGTCATAAAAATCAAATATTGTACAGTATATTATTTACATGCTCATTAACATATACAAAGAATAAGAGCAAAACTACACCCATCAAGCAGGCATCAGTTCCTATATGTGGCTCCTTACCTCCAAGGTTGTACAGGGTAGTGAAGCTAAAATCAGGTTCCAATAGAGGGGAGTCTGTCCTCACGGGCCACAGACTCCCCTCTATTGGAACCCAATTTTAGCTTCACTACTGTCACGTACTTTGTAGGTGAGCCTGATGTGCGGAGGAAGGCCTCTCTTACAGCTCCGGCTGGAGGGCCACTGATGGTGAAACAGTAACCGCTAGAGCACGGCGTGGTAAGAGCGCCTATTATCAGTCCAGTAGTCTGTACTGGTAGTAGCCGATAAATCACAGAAGGGAAGCCAGGAACAGTTGACAACAGGCAGATGAGGCAGCAGGCAGGCAGGACAGCAGGATGCAGGCAGACTGGCTTGGAGCTTGGCTGGTGACAGACTGTGGATGCACAGCTGGAAGCAGAAGCCCGAAGATGATGATGGGCCGTTCTCGGCTAGCGAATGTGCATATGTGTGTGCCTAGAAACTGCATCTGCACTATGGCGGAGCCTTTCCTGACATTTCCCCCTCCTTATGGACAGCCTCAGGATGCCCAGTTGATTTTTCTTTTGTGGATGATTGCGGAAAAATTCAGGAACCAGATTCATAGCATGTACATTATGCTCAGGCTTCCAAGAGTTCTCTTCTGGCCCATAACCCTTCCATTTAATCAGGTATTGTACTTGACCCCTTCTTTTTCTGCAGTCCACAATGGCCTCAACCTCAAACTCCTCATCCCTGTCAATAATTACAGGTTCAGGTGGTCCTTAATCCCGATCCGGAATAGGATCTGGCACTGTAGGCTTCAAAAAGGACACATGGAACACTGGGTGTATCCTAAAGGATTCTGGTAATGACAGTTCGTAGGAAACATCGTAAATTTTCCTTCTTACCAGAAAAGGACCCACGAATTTAGGTGCCAACTTCTTTGAAGGACACGCCAGTTTCAGGTTCGTTGTGGCAAACTATACCTGGTCTCTTGATTGCAAGATCAGCTCCCCCCTTCTCCTTTTAGTAAAAGCCCTCTTGTTATCCTCCTGCGCTTTTGTCCCAGCTTTTCTTTATCGTACATCACGGGACACAGAGCAGCCATAGTAATTACTATGTGGGTTATACTCCACCTATAGGTGAATGGACACTGACACACCCAAAGACAGGAAGTCCTGCTCTATATAACCCCTCCCATACAGGAAGTACCTCAGTTTTTTTGCCAGTGTCTCAAAGTGTTGGTCACGGTGGTTGAAATGCTATGCTAAAGAAGAGCCCCGTTGGAGAAATCCTTGGCAGGATCAAGGGGCTATGCAGTCGGATCCATTCAAAATGCCAAAAAATAATGGCAAAAATGGATGGTACCCGAGCCTCGAGGAAGAAAAAGTGAGGTCTCTTGCCTGTAATGCTCCTCTTTTCAGGGCTGGACCCTGAGATCCAGGTCCTTGGTTACATAGCTAAACCAAAGGTTGTCCTGGCAGGGTGCTATACAGGTTCAAGGGTGTGGACCCCAGTATGCAAGGGGGACCCGGTCCTTGAAGGTCCGTCATGACATGGCCGCCGGGATGGGTGAAGATTGGGTCTGGCTGTGTTTTCCAGCAGTATCCTGCGGCGGAAATGGTAAGTTAAAAGAAGATCCCAAGGAACACATACGGTCCAATTATGGACTTCTTCTGAGTAAACAATGCCTTGCCTGTTTTTTACCACTAGAGGGTGTAATTGTAACATACCTGGTGTTTAACATTACCATGCTTCCCCTGCAGTGTGCTCAGTGTCTGGCAGCGCTCCTGTGGAACAGCGTTGCCCCCTTACTCCGGTCTGTCGTGTCCGCCGAAAGGGCTTGGGGATCGCCGCCACTGAAACAGGGTGGTCGGCATCCCCCTGGTGACACAGCCCCCCCCCCCCGAGCTATCCCGATTGCGAGACTATTAGCGCACGCAGGAAGTAGCTCTGTTTAAAGAGCTATCCTAGGATGCGGGGGGCGTGGCTTGGCGCGGCCGGCGTGCACATGGAAACGAACGTTCACGTAATACACGGCACAGGCGCAAGGCTTACTGCCTATAAAGTTTTTACCCTGGGGAGAGTCTGGTGGCTGACAGGGGGACACAGAGCATACAAGGACATGTAAGCACTGTATAGGTGTTGGATACAGGCATTTTAAAGGCACCTCTACTCAGCATCAGGCTGAGCAGTGATAGTGGCATATTTCCATTGCTGGACTATAGCTCGGCAGTAAATGCATATTGTTAGTACCTCTGCCTTTTGTGCTTAGGACTATGTCTTCCCGAAAGAAAGATGGGGGGAATACAGCAGGGAGGAGCGCAAGGGTGCTGCTGTTGTGGGCTGAGGATCCTAGTCAAGCTTTTACAGTACTATCCTCCCCTGGAAGACCAGAAGCAACTGGCCAGTCTGAGCCATTTAGGCTGTCAGGCATTGTAGCTACTTCCAACATTTCAGCCTCTGCATACGTCACCAAGGACGATTTGGCTTCAGCGTTAGCTGGTTTGGAAGGAAAAATAGACAATATGTTCGCGTCTTCCTCCCAGTCTGGGAAAAAACGCGATAGGTCCCCCTTCTCCTTCTACTGACCTTCCAGTTATAAAACAGGATTGGGCAAATGATGTTGAGATGCCATTGGGTGACCGGGAAAAAGGGCAGGCAGATGACTCCTCCTCTGAGGATTCAGTCTCAGAAGAGCCCTTCTCAGCCTCGCAATCTCAAAAGTTGCTAGTTCAATCCCTTACAGAATTGGTCCATTCTGGATACAAGTAGACATGTGCACACTGAAATATTTTGTTTCGGAATTTCGTTTTCGTCCAAAAAATAAATTTATTTAGTTACTCCCGAAATTCGTTTTTATTTATTTCGTTTTTCGTTAAAAATTGCATTCGTCCGAAAATCTGAATTAATTAAGGTCGAATCTGTCATTGAAGGCTTATGGTGTCTGTCGAATGTTCAAAGAAAATTCGACGGAGCAGCGAAACTGTATGACTCTGCAATCATACATTTCCGGTCGAATGTTCCGCCCACAAGCAGTGATCTTTTCTCTCTATGTCGAATCTTTTCTCTCTATAATGTCGAATATTTTCTCTCCTATGTCGAATCTTTTCTCTCTATAATGTCAAATCTTTTCTCTCTATAATGTCAAATCTTTTCTCTCTATAATGTCAAATCTTTTCTCTATAATGTCGAATCTTTTCTCTCTATAATGTCAAATCTTTTCTCTCCTATGTCGAATCTTTTCTCTCCTATGTCGAATCTTTCCTCTCCTATGTCGAATCTTTCCTCTCCTATGTCGAATCTTTCCTCTCCTATGTCGAATCTTTCCTCTCCTATGTCGAATCTTTCCTCTCCTATGTCGAATCTTTCCTCTCCTATGTCGAATCTTTTCTCTCTATAATGTCGAATCTTTTCTCTCCTATGTCGAATCTTTCCTCTCCTATGTCGAATCTTTCCTCTCCTATGTCGAATCTTTCCTCTCCTATGTCGAATCTTTCCTCTCCTATGTCGAATCTTTCCTCTCCTATGTCGAATCTTTTCTCTCTATAATGTCGAATCTTTTCTCTCCTATGTAGAATAATCTTGGACTAATAGAGTTAAGGTTAGGCACATTCGACCACAGATTCGATAGACACAGATTGTTATTGTCAGCGTCACGTCGAATCTCCTATCTATATCGAACTGTTGTAGCAACGAAAACGAAAATAAAGCATTTGTTTATGTCGGATCTTTCGGTTTTCGGATACTGTGCTTTCGTTTTCGTTTGTTAAAACGATAACGAAAATAGCTGAAATTCGGACGAAAATGCATTCGGACGAAAACGAATGCACATGTCTAGATACAAGTTGCCCCCAGCACAGGTAGCTGAGGCCCCCTTTTCCTCTTTGGGTTCTTTAAGGCCTCCACAGGGTCTGCATGCCTTCCCTGTACACCCTTTGCTGGAGCGGCTGATATATGCTGACTGGGATCACCCAGATAGGTATTTTCTTCCTCCTAGAAGATATTCTCTTCTTTATCCTATGGAGGAAAAATTCACTAAGAAGTGGAGTTTGCCAGCAGTAGACGCTCTTAAACATTCTATTCATCAGATGTCACGCCTTGCTCTCTTATCGGTGCATATGCGTGGAATTCTCTGGTAGAAGCATTGGTCAGCTGAATTGCCATGCAAAAAGCTATTGGCAGGTTTTCCCTTTCATGGGAAACGGTTGTTCGGGGATGATTTGGATACATATATCCAAAAAAATTCAGATGGTAAGAGTGCCCTTTTACCAGTTAAAAGAAGGAGCAGATGTCCTTCATTTAAACGTTCTTTTTCCCCCGGTACCAGGTGTGACAGCCTCCAGGCAGTCACGACGGCCTCCTCCGTCAGGTTCAAGAGGTAAGCCTCAAGGCCAAGCACAAGGCCAGAAGAAGCCCTGGTGGCAGAAGCCTACAAAGCAGAGTCCCAAGGCCTCCTTATTAAGGATGAGCTTTGAGTTTGAGTCAAATTCATGTTCGACTCGAACATTGCCTGTTCGCCCGTTCGCCGAACAGCGAACAATTTGGGGTGTTTGCGGCAAATTCGAAAAGCCCCGGAACACCCTGTAAAAGTCTATAGGAGAAATCTAAAGTGCTAATTTTAAAGGCTTATATGCAAGTTATTGTCATAAAAAGTGTTTGGGGACCTGGGTCCTGCCCCAGGGGACATGTATCAATGTAAAAAAAATTTTTTTAAATGTCAGTTTTTTCGGGGGAAGTGATTTTAATAATGCTTAAAGTGAAACAATAAAAGTGAAATATTCCTTTAAATTTCGTACCTAAAGAGTGCGCATGCACGGGATCTCGGAGGAGGACGTGATCTGACCGAGCTTCGCACGCCTCGACCCAACGCAGCTAACATCAGCACAGGCAGCGGGGATCACTGACCGGGACCTGCACAGATCGCACCCCTAGACGGTAATGAACCATCGGGCACAAGGAAAGCCTAAACGGGGACACCATAAACAGCCCAGATCGCACGGAGGAGCGGGACCCTCCCCAGGGAACAGGCCACATTCCAAGATGGCGCCGGGCGGCCTGATACACGAGGCAGCACGGCCTCCAGAGCAGATAACACCACACAGAGGGGAGACAAGCAGAGCCATCCTGAGCAGCTTAGAGACCCTTTCTCATCACAATCTTCAGGGGACATGGAGGCCGAACAGAGGGGTGAGTCATCATCACATCCCCCATCCCCAGACACATACAAAGAGCTGCAGGAATCAGTTGATTCCCCTATATCCTCTATGGATGGGAATATGGCCGAACTGACAGAGGCCTTATTCAGCCAGCCCAGCCAGGACATCGCTGCACACCAGCCTGCACACTATTCCCCTGATGCAGTCTTGCTAGCCCGCTTCTCCACCATGTTACAGCAAGAGCTCTCTAAGGCCTGCACTCTGATCACAACTGATCTTAAGAAAGACATTTACAACCTAGGAGAACGTTTTGAGCTTATAGAAACTAAGGTGGACTGCACTATTAACCACTTGACAACTGGGCACATAACCCCCTTCCTGCCCAGGCGAAATTTCCGGTTTCAGCGCCGTCACGCTTTGAATGACAATTGCGCGGTCGTGCGACGTGGCTCCCAAACAAAATTGACGTCCTTTTTTTCCCACAAATAGAGCTTTCTTTTGGTGGTCTTTGATCATTTCTGCGGTTTTTATTTTTTGCGCTATAAACAAAAATAGAGCGACAATTTTGAAAAAAACACAATATTTTTTATTTTTTGCTAAAATTAATATCCCATTTTTTTTTTAAAAAAACAATTTTTTTCCTCAGTTTAGGCCGATACGTATTCTACATATTTTAGGTAAAAAAAAAAATCGCAATAAGCGTATAGTGATTGGTTTGCGCAAAAGTTATAGCGCCTACAAAATAGGGAATAGAATTATGATTTTTTTTAAATTATTTTATTTTTTATTTTTTTACTAGTAATGGCGTCGATCTGCGATTTTTTTTTTGTGACTGTGACATTACGGCGGACACATCGGACACTTTTGACACATTTTTGGGACCATTCACATTTATACAGCGAACAGTGCTAAAAATATGCACTGATTACTGTATAAATGTGACTGGCAGGGAAGGGGTTAACCACTAGGGGGCGATCAAGGGGTTAATATGTTCCCTGCTAGATGTTCTTACTGTGGGGGGGAGGGGACTGACTGGGGGAGGTGACTGATGGTTGTCCCTATGTACAAGGGACACACCATCCGTCTCCTCTCCCCGACAGGACGTGGATCTCTGTGTTTACACACAGAGATCCACGTCCCTGGCTCTGTGACAGCCGATCGCTCGTACCTGGCGGACATCGCGGCCGCCAGGCACGCGCATCGGCACTCGCCTGACACGGCGGGCACAGTTTTTCCCCGACGCGCGCCCGCGGTGGCGCGCATTGCGGAAGTAAATAAGAGGACGTCCATAGACGTCCTATCAGCAATTGACGACCGCTTTGCGGACGTCTTTTGCTTATAGCCCGGGCGCGAAGTTGTTAAAAAGGTCAATCAGAATTCCAATATGCTCACTGACCTACAGAATAGGCTGGAAGAGGCCTATACTAAAATTGAAGATTTAGAGAACCGCTCTCGAACAGTGGCGGCTGGTGAAGTTTTAGGATGGGGGGGGGCAAGACCCCGCCCCTCCATGGTTGGCCCCTCCCACTTCTCATAAGCCACACCCCTCGTAGAGTCCACCCACTTCGTCCCCTGTATTCCACTTATAGTGTCAGCATTATACACCAGGCTCTGCACATCATATACCATGCTGCACATTATACACAGGGCTCTGCACATCATATACCAGGCTGTATATTATAAACAGCGCTCTGCACATAATATACCAAGCTGCACATTATACACAGGGTTCTGGACATCATATACCAGGCTGCACATTATATACAGGGCTCTGCACATCATATACCAGGCTGCACATTATACACAGGGCTCTGCACATCATATACCAGGCTGCACATTATACACAGGGCTCTGCACATCATATACCAGGCTGCACATTATACACAGGGCTCTGCACATCATATACCAGGCTGTATATTATAAACAGGGCTCTGCACATAATATACCAAGCTGCACATTATACACAGGGTTCTGCACATCATATACCAGGCTGCACATTATATACAGGGCTCTGCACATCATATACCAGGCTGTACATTATACAACGGGCTCTGCACATCATATACCAGGCTGCACAATATACACAGGGCTCTGCACATCATTAAGGATGAGTTCTGGCGCGTTTGCATACTCCACATGCAGAGCCTGCCAGGAAGTCGGCACGGTGCTCCGCTAATCACAGGCAGGGAGACATTTCCCGATCTCTGCAGCCGAGCATCGGGACAATGTCTCCCTGCCTGTGATTAGCGCAGCGCCGTGCCGACTTCCTGGCGGGCTCTGCACGTGGAGTATGCAAACACGCCAGAGCTCATCCCTACACATCATATACCAGGCTGCACATTATACACAGGGCTCTGCACATCATATAGCAGGCTACACACTATACACAGACGAAGCTTCAATTTGTTTTAAAACCCAGACGATATCTGGAGATCACAGACTAGGAAATGGTTTAAACTTGCATTTTAAGTTCTGACTTTATTAACCCATTGCATAGCCTCTCTACAACATTAAACGTTAGACAACAGGGGTTGCATTAAAAAGGTAATTTCGCTTTTGAGAAGAAAAAAATGTAAGAACTACACTACATTTTGTATTTTTACAATTACAAATGTAGTTTCATCTGCTGCCCGCTATGACTCATAAAACTGGCAAATGTTTAAACATGGTGTACATGTAGGGTGATGTTATGTAAGTTTCAATACAAGCAATAACAACTGGGGATCTGCAATGACATTTGCCAACTTACAACCTGGAAATATGCTTTGTTTTAGGTCCAAATGCAGGCAAAAACTCGGGCCCGATTCATCCCTGAAATGGAGAACAGGGACGCACCGGACCCCTGCTGTGAGCCTCTCTGCACAAGTGTGAATCTAGCCTGAACGGGGCCTTAAACTTACTCTGAAGCATGAATCGGACTGATGGTATATCAAGCACAGAGACTTGTGATGATCGCTTAGGAATATGGCTACATGAGATTACAAAGAGCTCCGATTAAAGCTTAAAAAATACTGGCATTTGACATTTTTTTTCTCAGCCTGTAAAAGCACCTGTATGTTAGCTTATGTGTCCATGCGCACACAGGCGTTTACAGACATATTAGAAGCAGAGCAATTACAGTCTGAAAAAAAAACCCCATGGAAAGCACATTTAGGAGAGGAGGTGAAGCGCAGAAAAAAGCTAAACACACTGAAACGCTAGACGCATTTAGGCGCGTTTGAGAGGTAATGCATTTAAATGGCCAGAACAAATAAATATTTTGGCCAATAGGATACATTTACGATAAAACGCATGACACGCCTGCAGTGGGCTTTTCTCATGCCAGGAGTTCTGATGTTTAGAGGAGCAAAGCAAACACCCTGTGTGCATGAGGTCTATTGGGTAGATTATGAAATTTTATGGACATTAGACTATTATTAAAGAAGTAGGGAATCCGCGCTCAGGAAAACACCAGACAGAGGTTGCAGCCCCCCTAAAAACTCCCTAGGGAGAATAGGATATAATATAAAAGAATGGGGTGTTGGCGCTACCTCCCACTATAGAGACCCACCAGGTCTAAGTGATCTCAAGTAAATGTATAAGGACAGGCTGTACTGAGTTCCCGGGTCTGTACACCTACGGTGCCCATTATGAGGGGTTCCCACTATCCCTGTACTGAGTTCCTGGGTCTGTACACCTACTTTGCCCATTATGCGGGGTTCCCACAATCCCTGTGCAGAGTTCCTGGGTCTGTACACCTGAGGTACCCATTATGAGGAGTACCCATTATGAGGAGTTCCCACCATTCCTGTACTGAGTTCCCAGGTCTGTACACCTGCTGTGCCCATTATGAGGGTTCCTCCCGCCATCCCTATACACCTACTGTGCCTATTATGAGGAGTTCCCACCATCCCTGTACTGAGTTCCTGGGTCTGTACACCTGCTGTGCCCATTATGAGGGTTCCCACCATCCCTGTACTGAGTTCCTGGGTCTGTACACCTACTGTGCCCATTATGAGGGGTTCCCACCATCCCTGTAATGAGTTCCTTGGTCTGTACACCTGCTGTGTCCATTATGAGGGTTCCCACCATCCCTGTGCTGAGTTCCCGGGTCTGTACACCTGCTTTGCCCATTATGAGGGTTCCCACCATCCCTGTGCTGAGTTCCCGGGTCTGTACACCTGCTGTGCCCATTATGAGGGCTCCAACCATCCCTGTGCTGAGTTCCCGGGTCTGTACACCTGTTGTGCCCATTATGAGGGTTCCCACCATCCCTGTGCTGTGTTCCCGGGTCTGTACACCTACTGTGCCCATTATAAGGGGTTCCCACCATCCCTGAGCTGAGTTCCTGGGTCTGTACACCTGCTGTGCCCATTATGAGGGGTTCCCATCATCCCTGTGCTGAGTTCCTGGGTCTGTACACCTACTGTGCCCCCCCCCCCATCTGAATCGCGGTGGCCGATCTAATTTGCACAATGGCGGCCCGTCATTAGGTAAAACATCCCCCAAATGTGCCCCCCCCCCCCAAAGCTACTTATTAAAAAAAAGTACAGAGCTTTTCGGAACGCATGTGAACTCTATTTTTCTCTTCAGCCACGCACCTTCTCCCTAGAGGCCACAAAGGTCGGCTTTGACATCTCCCTATTACAAGGTGAACCACAATCCTGGGCCCACCGTCTCTTGGAACAGAAAGCTGAATGTTTATCAGACTGATGCCGCGTACACACGATCATTATTCACGGCGGTTTAAAAACCGCCGTGAATAATGACATTTTAAACGAGGGAACAGCTTGTTCCCCACACACGGTCATTTTTCTCGTCATTTTTTAAAATGAGGAGAAAAACGATCGTCTATGGCAGGGATATGCAATTAGCGGACCTCCAGCTGTTGCCAAACTACAAGTCCCATGAGGCATAGCGAGACTCTGACAGCCACAAGCATGACACCCAGAGGCAGAGGCATGATGGGACTTGTAGTTTTGCAACAGCTGGAGGGCCACTAATTGCATATCCATGGTCTATGGGCTCCGCGGCAGTGTTTCCCTATGGGAAACACTGCCGCGGAAGAAATGTCAGGAAAAACGACGAGAAAAATTAGAACATGTTCTAATTTTTCTCGTCGTTTTTAATGCCGTTTTTCACGTCGTGAAAAATGACAAAAAGACCACACACGGTCGTTTTTCTTGTTGAAAACAAAAAATGACATTTTTCACAACGTGAAAAATGATCGTGTGTACGCGGCATTATGCAGCGTACACACGATCGTTTTTCATGCCGTTAAAAATTCAATTTTTATAAATGGGCATTAAAACCGATCGTGTGTATGCTCCAGAGCATTTTTAACGACGTGAAAAACGGCCATTAAAAATTTCGAACATGCTCTATTTTTTCACGTCGTTTTTCATGTCGTTTTTTTAACGACGTGAAAAACGATAGTGTGTATGCTTTCACGAGGAGAAAAAAACGCGCATGCTCAGAATCAAGTATGAGACGGGAGCGCACGTTTTGGTAAAGCTAGCGTTGGAAATGGAGATGGCACATTCGTCACGGTGGAATTAATAGCATCGTTTTAATGCTGCGCATTCCGTTCTTCTTTTGATAATGCTTAAATAATTACCTTCTTTTGCTAATGATATTGAGAGTTATGCCAAACTTGTTTATTAAGTAATTCCTAATTGATCTAATGATTGTAAAGTATTCTTTTGAAGCCACATCTCCCTCATAAATTCATAAATAAATGTAAAGATCACAATTATTTTTATTTATATTTTTTGTGTTTTTTTTTTTATTTTAGTAATTAAGTTAGCTTAATTTTTTTTTTGGGCTTCTTTGATATATGTAGGCTTTTTTAAATTATTTTTTTATTTTTGGATTTTGCTTAAATTATTGGTGTGTAAAGTTACCACACCAACCTTCAAAATTTGTCTCATTTTGCCTCAAGGAGGTTTGTGTCCCTTGTTAATAACAATAATATTATTTGAAATGTCCCTGCCTACTCCCTAGCAAAGTCTCTTTTGAAATACAAATCACATAGTCAAGTATTTGAAGCCAAAAAAAAGAATCCTTTATTTAGGTACATTACAAATTAAAGGTGAAGGCAGCACTGGAGAGCCTGCTTGCATTTGAGCATCCTTTGGACCCTACAACAACCATCCAAGATGTCAAAACCAAACTATTTAATAAAAAAAAAAAAAGGAGCCCAATCTTGGCTTGAACTCCCAGAGGTCAGGAACAGCAGCAGATAAGTCATATATGTCTCCAGTCTGTGGTACTACAGCAGGCATTATTTTTTCCTCTTCCTTGTAGCCTTCTCTCCAGCCTTCTCTGCAGCCTTCCCTGCAGCCTTTGTTGCTTGCTTCCTCGGAGGCTGGGGATCAGGAGGAGAGGAGGTGGCAGGAGGAGTAGTAGGAGGAGGAGGAGGAGGTGGAGGAGTAGGGACAACCTCAGTGATGTCGGTGAACTTGGTCAGTTCACCGAGCAACCCCTTGTTAATGACCTACAGCAGAAGGTTCTCACTATATAGCTTTTGCCGCAAGTCCATTTGGCCTAACTTATGGGCCAGGACTGCGGCAAAGCCCTCCTCAGCAGAGGGTGCCTCTCTGAGGGCCACAGTAGCCTCTTTTAGGAAGGCTCTTGTTTCCTCCTCCACCTGCCTAGCTCTCCTTGGCCCACGTTGTTTCATTATCAGGGGAGGCATCTGGGCTCTTGTGCTGGGCCCAGCCTCCTCCTGTGTGCCACTGGGCCCTGCCTCCTCCTGGTCCCCAACATCACCCTCTTCCTGGCTCTGCTCTGGCTGTAAAAAAAGAAAGGGACATTCTTTAATTTTTGCCACCATCAATCACACACATTGTTCACCTCCAGACATTTTTTAATTGAATGTCAAAAGTTATTAAATTTGCATAGATTCCGCCTCCTGATATTGTTGCCTTGTCCCCATCAAATTTGACCACTACTGTATCTTGCTCTTTAAATCCTAATTTTTTATAACATTAAATACCTAACAATACTAACATCAATTTAAAATCATCACTTTTGTAACATATAAATGTAGATATCAATACTTTACCTGGCTCCATATATCCAAATCTGCCTCCTCAAGGACCTCATCTTGATCCTCAGAGGAAGCCAGAGCAGGGTTGCTAGGAAGGCTGGAGGGCTGGCTGCAAGGAAGGCTGGAGGGCTGGCTGCAAGGAAGGCTGGAGGGCTGGCTACAAGGAAGGCTGGATTGACCTCTGGGGGGAAGGGTGGACAGAGATTCCCCCACTTCCAGCTGGTCATCCAGGAAAGATAACTTGCTGTAGTACCACAGACTGGGTTTATAAACCTTATCTGCTGCAGCACCTGACCTCTGGGACTTCAGGACCATATTCCTCTGGGTCCTGTATGTCCCCCTGATGGTAGCAATTTTGGTTTTCACATCTTGGAGAGTTGTTGTGGGTATCTGTGTTTGCACAAATGCAAGAAGGCTCTCCAGTGCTGCTGTCCTGGCCACTTTATTTTTATTTCCACCACTTTTTGTCTGCCAAAGGATAGGGAGTTCTTTCCATTTATCAATGAACTCCCCCATAAACTCAGGGTTTTTGAAACTATTCATTCTCTCTGTAAACTCAAGAAACAAGAAAATACATATGTTTCAGGCAACATTCATCAAATTAGCATTTTCGACAGATTTTGAAGCCCCAAATCTCCTCCTCTGATGAAACCCAAATCCTTAAAATGTTATGTACCTTGGTCAACACGTTCGTTGCTAACTCCCTCTCCCGCCAAATGAACGTATTTTTGACACATGGATCTTTACTTGATATACACTGCCCATGCGTGAAACTCTGCACGCTTTCCCTGCCCCTGACGTTCGATATTGTACTTTCCCCGCCCCTTCTCGCTCGTCGTAGTGCTTAACAACATGGCGGAGACACAGGTGGCTGAGATTACCTCTACAGAGGAGGAAATTCCTGAGGAGCCCAAATCCCGATCCAGGAGATATAAGGCATCCAACATGTCATTCGAGGAAATGGTGGAGATGGTCGCCATTTTGAGGAGGGAGGATTATGATGCCAAGCATGGGCCGTATAAAAGGCCTAATCTTGTCAAGACAAAAATTATGGGCAAAGTGGTCAAAACTCTTCACCAAAAATTCGGGGTGTGCAGAACGAAGGAACAGCTCAGAAAACGATGGTCTGATCTGAAGTTGCGGGAGCCCGACCAATACAAAAGAATCAAGAAAGTTTTAGGAAAAAGTAAGTACTTTTTATTCATTTTCCCTGCTAAAGATTATTACTTGTATTAAGTCGTGTATATTTGACTTTGATATAGTACAGTGAAAGATACCAACTTTCATGTTCGTCCGCACAGTAAACGGATGTAGTAAACCTCTTTCTCCGTACAGTTCCTAAAACGATGTTTTTGGATCATCCAGTGTGAACACCCAAATTTTTTATTTTTTTTGGGGGGGAGCAAATTTGGTAAACAATTTGCTTTATTTTTATAATCAAATGACATTAAAAAAAAAAACACAGTAGTACAAGTGTGGGACAAAACCCCTACATTTTTAGGGTGTCAGACACAGGTGATCCTGTGTATATACTTTGGGGTGTTACAATGTGTCAAACTTTGTTTCAAAAAGTATATGCTCTGGTTTTGGCTATGTATCCAATCATGTGTTCCGGTTGTCACTGGGGGTACATTTAAAAATGGACCACACTTCCAAATAATCTTTACAAATCTATTTTTCATGCTTTTTTGTGGGCAAAAAATTATTACGGTAGTTACTAATGAAACTATACCTTTTATTGCAATCTCCATAGGGCTTCAAAAAGCTACGTCAGATGAGCCTAAAAATCCAACACCTTCAACAATACCCCCAGAACCACATGATGGAGAGGAACGTGAAGTTGTGGAAGTGGAAAGTGGCACCACAACAGGTCAGTGTCAAACCAGACAGATGCAGGTTAATAGATGTAGGCTTACATATTCTATACTACATGATTTTTTTTTATTTAGGTGCAGTTCTGGCCGGAGACCCCGAAAAGTTTACACATCACAGTGCCCAGATCCTGATCCAATACCTCATGGTCTGCTGTCGTGACCTTGAAAAAATAAAGGGAGACTTGATAGAGATCAGGCAAAATACCAAGCGGGTTGAGGAAAAGCTACAAAATATCATGGCTGTGCTTGGGCGTGTATAATGTTTGAACACAAAATAACGTTGAACTTGCAGGTTTGTTTTTCTTTTAAGCTTTAATGAATAGTACATGTTTACATTTTCACTATATTTTTTTAGATATTTTTTTTATGCATGGCTGTTCATGCGTTTTAACCCCAAAAATATTTTTAGGACATCTACATTTAAAAGGAAGTTTCCTCCAAAAAAATGAAAAAAGGTATTTTCTTAACAAGAATTTGTGGCTTCATTATGTAAATGTTGTGCAAAGTGAACTAATCAATGTTTTGTGTTTACACTGACAATGAAGGCTAATTAAGATTGCAAAATACACATGGCACTACAAGTGCACTAGGTAAACCTACGAGAAACCTAAAAGAATATTAAATGAAAACACCAAAACAATATTTTCTCAAAAAAAGGTTTTATTTTTACAAATAATAATGTTAAAATTCATCAGGCATATCAATGGCCCCCCTACCCACAAAATAATCAACATATTGTTGACGGACCTCACGTCCGGTTTGGGGGGCCAAGCCTGGACGGCCAGCTTCCAGGGCCACTAAATTTTCAGCTTCCAATAATGAGGCCTCAGGCCCAGTCAAAGTCATATAATTGGTTGAATGCACCCTGAAAAAATTATGGAGCACACAACAAGCCATTACAACATGGTTCCATTTGTAAGGGGCAAGGTGGATGGAGGTGAGGAACAGGTGGAATCGGCTGGCCATGATGCCAAAGGCATTTTCCACCACCCTTCTTGCTCTGGCCAGCCGATAGTTGAACACCCTCCTCTCAGGGGTGAGGGTGCGTTGCGGGAATGGCCTCATCAAATGGGGACCCAGGCCAAACGCCTCATCCGCCACAAAGACAAATGGGAGTCCCTCCACATTCTGCTCCGCTGGTGGCAAGGCCAGCTGATCCAAAAGGAGCCGTTTCCCCAAACTCCGTCTGTGCAAAGACTCCTCCATCAGACATCCTGCCATTCTTGCCACGTCCACATAGAGGAATTTGTAGGTGGCCGACACCACTGCCATCATGACGATGCTTTGGAACCCCTTATAATTATAATAAAAGGATCCCGAATGGGGTGGTGGGACGACCCGAACATGTTTGCCGTCGATGGCCCCTCCACAGTTCGGAAAGTTCCATCGTTGGGCAAACTCAGATGCCACATTCTGCCATTCATGTGGCGTAGAAGGGAACTGTGGAATTAAATTAAAAATAAATTAATACTTTGAGACAGAAACATTGAAAGCAGATTTAAGAAAACCATTCATGGCCAACATTGGGAGAAACCGAAAAATTAAAACATTATTAGTAAGCAACAACAAACCAAAAACAAACCCAAAATAAAAACTGGGGGGGGGGCGGGTTGAAGATGAGTTGGGGAGATCACAAATGAAGGCTGGAGCACTCTGTATGAATTTTTAAAAAAATGTAACATTCCTAGGCAATCTTTAGGGTGCGTTTAGGGTAAAGCACTACGATGGAGCATAGATTAAAATACATGGAAATGACTAGGCAAGGTGGGTATGGCCCCAGGATAGCATGCTGGAGAGGTTAGGTAAGGCAAATTTAAATGTAGGCCTAATAAAAACATTCCCAAAAATAAATAACCATGTGGAGAAAGGGGACATTCCCTGCAGCTAAGAATCATGGGAATTAGGGACTGCTAATAAACCCCCAAAAAAATATTAACAAAGAAATACATACAATGTGAGGTTTGAAATAAGAACACTTACCTTAATATAGTCCTCCTGCAAAACTTGAAGGATGGCAGAACACGTCTCTGGTATAATGATACCCAGAGCCTGGGGGGATATGCCTGTGGAGAACTTTAGGTCCTGCAGGCTTCTCCCAGTCACCAGGTATCGCAACGTGGCAATGAGCCTCTGCTCAGCACTGATGGCTTCACGCATAACAGTGTCCTGCCTGGTAATGTAGGGGGACACCAAAGCCAACAGATGCTGAAATACGGGGTCAGACATCCTGAGAAAATTCCTGTAGTCCTCAGGATTATTCTCCCTGATCTCCCGCAACAAAGGCATATGACAGAACTGGTGCCGCTGGAGCAACCAATTCTTGGTCCATGAACTCCTCCTCACCCTGTTCATGGCCTGGAGTCGGGATACAGCATGAACCCCGGCACCAACTACAGCACAAACTCTACGACGAGTACGTAGCCGCAACATGGCTAGATAACGGTTGGCAGCTCAGAACGAACTAGAAGATCCCATTCGAGATTCCCAACAAATTATAGATTTTAATAACCGCATTACCAAAAAACTGGAGAAGGTGGATAAAGAAACTCAAAAGAAAAAATTGAAAAAGTTCTTTAGAGATCTGAAAGATTTCAGAACTAACAGTGCCTATACATGGCAGAACTCAATAGGGACTATCTCTAATAGTGAAGATGTGATGGAAAGTGAAGTTCCTCAGACCCCCATACAGGTGGAACAACCTTCACTATCCATACCTGTAGTCCCTGATCAGAGTAGTGCATTGTCACAATCCCAAACTCAATCAGGGTCTGCTAACAAAGGAAAAAACAATACAAATAGTGGCGTTAGGGGCAAAGGCGGAAGAGGTAATATGACACATCCCCCATCACAACAGAACAACCATAATAACTATGCAGTTCCAGTTGCTAATAGATATGACCCTTTGTGGGATCATAACACGGGTAATGCTCCATATGCCCCACGTCCTTTTTTAGGAAGGGGCCGAGGAGGACAGAGGAGGGGACGGGGATACCTTCCATACAGGGGGAGACCCCCACAAACCTATCCTCGACCAATGGGACCACCTTACAGGGATCTAGCATGGGAGGAACAACAATATTGGGAAAGGAATGCAGTATACCCACAAGATGTAAGGAGAAACGACTCAGAGGATGCAGAGCAGGGTCCAGGACGCAGAAAAAGAAGGAGGGAAGCAGATTAGGTGGGATTTATAATCTCACAGATATAGTACTTACGGATAAAGAAAAAAATATTCTCCATCAAGGACTTAAATGCGGCCTGAAAAGGCCCATTAATAAGTTTAGTGTTTATGTAGATTTGCATAAATATATGCGGAAGTTGAGCATAAAGAATTTTTTTCTAAATAAAAACTCTAATCCAGTAGGTATAAGTGGTAATGCAGCAATAGCAGTGGATAGTGGTTTAAAAAACCGCTCATTATTTAATCCCCCAAACACTGCTACACAGCACTTAGAAGTGTTCAAAAATTTGGTGTTACGTGACTTAGAGAAAGTTAAGCCGGTCAAGAATGTTAACCCAAGACATATTAAAGAGGGGATTGAATCCCTGGAAGCAAGGAAGGATCTGGTAATCAGACCTGCCGATAAGGGGGGAGGGGTGGTATTATTAACTAAAGATTATTACAACAACCAACTCCTGACTATGTTGGCCGATGAGGACACATACAGGAGGTTGGATAAAGATCCTACTCCCCAGTATTGTCTTGAGCTGGAATCTCTAATAGAGGGAGGTTACCAATCCCACATTCTAACTACAAAAGAAAAGAGGTTTCTTATACCGAGCAGTAGTCGCATACCCACTATCTAAACCCTTCCCAAAATCCATAAGGATCAAAAGAACCCTCCACCTAGACCCATAGTCAATGGGATTGGGTCTGTCACAGCAAGACTAGGACAATACCTAGACAGATTTTTACAAAAAAGTGTGACCGACACCAAAGCATATCTTCGAGATACAAAAAGTCTGTTACAGTCATTACAAGAGGTCAGTTTGGCAGGTAGAGATGAAGTATTTCTGGTGACATCAGATGTTTCTTCTCTCTACACTATAATACAACATGATGACGCTCTGCTGGCCCTTAATTGGGCATTAAGTAGGCGGGAAGATTTACCCCATGGTCAAAAAATATTCTTGAGGAATGCTCTTGATTTTTGTTTGAGCCACAATTATTTTTGGTTCAATAAGTCCTTCTACACCCAGAGGAGAGGCGTTGCTATGGGCGCAAAATTTGCGCCCAGCATCGCCAATCTCTTCATGGGGGAGTGGGAGGACAAATCAGTATTCGACCAGAAAAGGGCAGAGTTATTGTTTTACAGACGCTATATAGACGACCTGTTCCTTGTTTGGGCAGGATCAAAAATATCTTTAGAATTTTTTTTAGCGCATCTTAATAATAACAATAACAATATCAAACTGACCAGCCAAGTAAGCAAGGAACAGATTAACTTCCTTGACGTGACAATCGTTAGGGTTAATGACACTTTGCAGACTAAAGTATATTTTAAAGTAACAGACAGGAACAGCTTTTTACCCATCCATAGTGGACACCATCCACTATGGCTGAAGAATGTGCCGAAAGGCCAATTCATGAGGGTAAAACGAAATTGTACCTCAATAGATGACTTTAGGGAACAGGCTGGGATCCTAAAAGGAAGATTTTTGGAGAAGGGTTATAAGTTGCATCATTTGAACACAGTAGTAAAAGAAATGGCTGCCTTACCTAGGGCAGAATGCCTGAAAGATAAACCTCTGGTGGTGGGACGAAGTGTAAATCAAGAATGGGGTTTTATCTCAGATTTTCATTCTCAATACAAAGAGGTGGAGTCGGTGTTTAAAAACCATTGGCACATTCTTTGTCTGGATAAAACCCTCCAAAAGGAGCTTCCGTCTAACCCGAGATTTATCTACAGGAAAGCCCAAAACTTTGGAGACTGTATAGTGAAAAAAGTACTAGATCCTCCGAAACGTCCCCCCACTTTTTGGGATAGGGATGGATTTTTCTGTTGTAGGAAGTGTAAACCCTGTAGAGATGTCGCCTGTCAAATGAAAGGGATAGAAAGGTTCACGTCCACTTCCAACAATAATGAGTTCCAAATAAAGGAATTCATAACCTGCAATACTACGCACGTAGTTTACGCTTTAAAGTGCCCTTGCGGGTTAATGTATATTGGGAGAACCAAGAGGATGCTCCGAATTAGGATAGCCGAGCACATTAATAATATCCTTATTGGTTACAAGGACCACAATGTGTCCCTCCACTTTAAGGTTTTTCATGACAGGGATCCCTCAGGTTTAATCTTTTGGGGGATAGACCACATTAAACCTGCCTGGAGAGGGTCAAATATTGTACATGAATTATCACAAAGAGAGACTCAGTGGATTTTTCTTATTGATACTCTCTCTCCGAAGGGGTTAAATATAGAATTGGACATAAACTGCTTCATTAGTGATCTGTAAACTATATTTAATAATATTGATGTTATGGTCCTATGACTGCCCATAAAGGGTGGCTATTGGAAGCAGTTTATGTATATGCCAGATAGTGCACAGATTAGGGGCCTATTATGTATCATTGGCTCTGATATACATTCATATGTATATTTACCCCTATGTGAATATTGACAGGATTTTGTAAAAGAGAATGATTTGAATATACTATTTTCTTTACAGTTAGGAAATTATTGATTATGCGGAAAGCTATTTTGAGTTGTATTCCATCTTCTGCCGGTTTTCTGAGTTAATGACGGCTAGGAGTATATATATGAACTTCTTTTACATTTATTTTTTAGAGTTTTTTTTTAATCTCTTTCAATTAAATGATTCCCATTCATTATTTAATTTGGATGGTTTATTTTCAATGTAATTTTAATATACTAAATAAAATTTTCTGTTTTGGATATCTGATATGCTGAGGATTAGAGAACAGTTGATTTCTCTGTAAATTAATGCTGTTTTATACTGACGAAATATGAGTTTTTATATGCTTAACAGGTATAATGTGTTTTTAAGATTGTAATGATCGCAACTCGATGCAGATGTATGGCACTCCAGTTTATTTTTAAACACATATAAAGAATACACCTAGAGATAATACGGTCGCTATGCACATTTAGAAGGTTGAGCGGCGATCAGTTTAAAAGTTAAACTGGTTTAATTGCCCGTAAGATAAATAGAGGTCACGTCACGCCGTAAGACCACGCCCATTGAAAAAGTTGTGATGATGAAACGCGTCTGAGCGTAATCTTGCGTCATACCGGAAGTGACGATTGACGCCTTGCGTTCCAGGGAACTGGTCAGGGAAACCGGAAGTATCGTCCGGCGTTTGGAGGAGCGGTGAGCTGGATTCGATATACTGTAGCTCCACCAAGCTCCCTGACAGTGTACTAACCTTTGCCTGATAAGCATCGAGTTGACGAGCAAAACGGAACGAAGGCTGTATAGGCTAATAGGATTAGTGTTGATTTATGGAAACAGACTTTTAGAAAAGAGGAAAATAAAGTTTTTGAAAACCGGTTTACACTATGCAGAGCTTCCCCTTTCTCTCCATTTTATAAATCCCGGGAGGAAAAACTGTACACCTCTATTGAAGAGGATATCCAGAGAAGGTATCATTTGTCTATCGCATCCTGCACTGGGATTTCGTATGAGGCTTATTACCAGCCGAGATCCGCGGATATCTTGAGAAATCATTCCTCCACTGCATCCTGTATTTGGATTTCGTTGGAGGCTTATTACCCGCCGTGATCTGGTGAGTGTAATCCCTATGGGGAGCTTTTGATACGTCTATCCGGAGTAACGTGTGAGGAGGATGCATAGTTGATTGAAAACATCTAAGGAATACTGTGATGTGATATATTGAACTGTATCTATCAGGATTTACTTGCCTTATCGGGTGCTCTGGATTTCTCACTATTGTTTTTAGGACAATAGGGATCCTTATTGATTTTAATATTAATAAGAGCGCTGCATTAGACAAATTGTTTGTCACTGACGGGTGGTAAAATATATATGTCTTTTTAGTATATGTGTTTATATAATTTTGAATGTGGCTGCTTAGTATAAAAATAGCGACATAGATGAACTTGTCTGTGTCATTATAAGGAGATCTAAGGTGTGTTCAGAATTGGAATAAGGTCCATAGCGCTGGGTATAAGGAGAACTAGGTTGCGCATTAGTTAGTTTTCTTTGTCTGTGTTTATATCTTATAATCATCCACTCGGGCTTGCAATGGATGTGTTCCAATTTCTGGACAATAGACAAATTGATCTTAACAGTTTGTTTTCAGATAATGAGCCTATAAGTTCGGAGGTGAACTATGGTACGATAATATCTGTTCTAGGGAATGTCCTTGAAAAGCAGGTTAGAACCTGGTGGGACATATGCACCATCGAACACTATCTGAAAGCTAATATCATAGTCAGCAGTCTGAGGTGGGAGGTCACACCACAGGATGGCTTGGAGGACTCAGAATCCATGGCAGAATGGTTGGGTTTCTTCAATGGCGTTGGTCTAAAGCTGCAGGAGCTGATCCTTCAAAGGAAAAAGAGGAAAATGGCTAAATTGGAGACCAGGATCAGTGATCTGCGGCAGCAGCTGGATCCCATTCGAGATTCCCAACAAATTATAGATTTTAATAACCGTATTACCAAAAAACTGGAGAAGGTGGATAAAGAAACTCAAAAGAAAAAATTGAAAAAGTTCTTTAGAGATCTGAAAGATTTCAGAACTAACAGTGCCTATACATGGCAGAACTCAATAGGGACTGTCTCTAATAGTGAAGATGTGATGGAAAGTGAAGTTCCTCAGACCCCCATACAGGTGGAACAACCTTCACTATCTATACCTGTAGTCCCTGATCAGAGTAGTGCATTGTCACAATCCCAAACTCAATCAGGGTCTGCTAACAAAGGAAAAAACAATACAAATAGTGGCGTTAGGGGCAAAGGCGGAAGAGATAATATGACACATCCCCCATCACAACAGAACAACCATAATAACTATGCAGTTCCAGTTGCTAATAGATATGACCCTTTGTGGGATCATAACACGAGTAATGCTCCATATGCCCCACGTCCTTTTTTAGGAAGCGGCCGAGGAGGACAGAGGAGGGGACGGGGATACCTTCCATACAGGGGGAGACCCCCACAAACCTATCCTCGACCAATGGGACCACCTTACAGGGATCTAGCATGGGAGGAACAACAATATTGGGAAAGGAATGCAGTATACCCACAAGATGTAAGGAGAAACGACTCAGAGGATGCAGAGCAGGGTCCAGGACACAGAAAAAGAAGGAGGGAAGCAGATTAGGTGGGATTTATAATCTCACAGATATAGTACTTACGGATAAAGAAAAAAATATTCTCCATCAAGGACTTAAATGCGGCCTGAAAAGGCCCATTAATAAGTTTAGTGTTTATGTAGATTTGCATAAATATATGCGGAAGTTGAGCATAAAGAATTTTTTTCTAAATAAAAACTCTAATCCAGTAGGTATAAGTGGTAATGCAGCAATAGCAGTGGATAGTGGTTTAAAAAAACGTTCATTATTTAATCCCCCAAACACTTCTACACAGCACTTAGAAGTGTTCAAAAATTTGGTGTTACGTGACTTAGAGAAAGTTAAGCCGGTCAAGAATGTTAACCCAAGACATATTAAAGAGGGGATTGAATCCCTGGAAGCAAGGAAGGATCTGGTAATCAGACCTGCCGATAAGGGGGGAGGGGTGGTATTATTAACTAAAGATTATTACAACAACCAACTCCTGACTATGTTGGCCGATGAGGACACATACAGGAGGTTGGATAAAGATCCTACTCCCCAGTATTGTCTTGAGCTGGAATCTCTAATAGAGGGAGGTTACCAATCCCACATTCTAACTACAAAATAAAAGAGGTTTCTTATACCGAGCAGTAGTCGCATACCCACTATCTATACCCTTCCCAAAATCTATAAGGATCAAAAGAACCCTCCACCTAGACCCATAGTCAATGGGATTGGGTCTGTCACAGCAAGACTAGGACAATACCTAGACAGATTTTTACAAAAAAGTGTGACCGACACCAAAGCATATCTTCGAGATACAAAAAGTCTGTTACAGTCATTACAAGAGGTCAGTTTGGCAGGTAGAGATGAAGTATTTCTGGTGACATCAGATGTTTCTTCTCTCTACACTATAATACAACATGATGACGCTCTGCTGGCCCTTAATTGGGCATTAAGTAGGCGGGAAGATTTACCCCATGGTCAAAAAATATTCTTGAGGAATGCTCTTGATTTTTGTTTGAGCCATAATTATTTTTGGTTCAATAAGTCCTTCTACACCCAGAGGAGAGGCGTTGCTATGGGCGCAAAATTTGCGCCCAGCATCGCCAATCTCTTCATGGGGGAGTGGGAGGACAAATCAGTATTCGACCAGAAAAGGGCAGAGTTATTGTTTTACAGACGCTATATAGACGACCTGTTCCTTGTTTGGGCAGGATCAAAAATATCTTTAGAATTTTTTTAGCGCATCTTAATAATAACAATAACAATATCAAACTGACCAGCCAAGTAAGCAAGGAACAGATTAACTTCCTTGACGTGACAATCGTTAGGGTTAATGACACTTTGCAGACTAAAGTATATTTTAAAGTAACAGACAGGAACAGCTTTTTACCCATCCATAGTGGACACCATCCACTATGGCTGAAGAATGTGCCGAAAGGCCAATTCATGAGGGTAAAACGAAATTGTACCTCAATAGATGACTTTAGGGAACAGGCTGGGATCCTAAAAGGAAGATTTTTGGAGAAGGGTTATAAGTTGCATCATTTGAACACAGTAGTAAAAGAAATGGCTGCCTTACCTAGGGCAGAATGCCTGAAAGATAAACCTCTGGTGGTGGGACGAAGTGTAAATCAAGAATGGGGTTTTATCTCAGATTTTCATTCTCAATACAAAGAGGTGGAGTCGGTGTTTAAAAACCATTGGCACATTCTTTGTCTGGATAAAACCCTCCAAAAGGAGCTTCCGTCTAACCCGAGATTTATCTACAGGAAAGCCCAAAACTTTGGAGACTGTATAGTGAAAAAAGTACTAGATCCTCCGAAACGTCCCCCCACTTTTTGGGATAGGGATGGATTTTTCTGTTGTAGGAAGTGTAAACCCTGTAGAGATGTCGCCTGTCAAATGAGAGGGATAGAAAGGTTCACGTCCACTTCCAACAATAATGAGTTCCAAATAAAGGAATTCATAACCTGCAATACTACGCACGTAGTTTACGCTTTAAAGTGCCCTTGTGGGTTAATGTATATTGGGAGAACCAAGAGGATGCTCCGAATTAGGATAGCCGAGCACATTAATAATAGGATTTTTATAACAGCTTACCTGTAAAATCCTTTTCTTGGAGTACATCACGGGACACAGAGCGACATAGTCATTACTAATGGGTTATATAGTTACCGTCAGGTGCTGGCACTGGCAACTTCCAAAACCGGAAGTACCCTCCCCTATATAAGCCCCTCCCATCCGGGAGCACCTCAGTTTTGTAGCAAAGCAATAAGTGTCCCCAAAGAGGGGCGGGAGCTCTGTGTCCCGTGATGTACTCCAAGAAAAGGATTTTACAGGTAAGCTGTTATAAAAATCCTATTTTCTTTCTCGTACATCACGGGACACAGAGCGACATAGTCATTACTAATGGGATGTCCTAAAGCAATGCCAAATGAGGGGGGGGATACACCATATATAAGCTGAGCGCTATCAGACATGAGGATCTTTTGCGGCCTGCAACACACTGCGCCCAAAGGCGACATCCTCCTGACTTCTAACGTCCACCTGGTAGGACCTAGTAAACGTGTGTACCGAAGACCATGTTGCGGCCTTACAGATTTGAGCCAGGGAGGCCTGGTGATGCACTGCCCATGAAGTTCCAACTGCTCTCGTGGAGTGCGCTCTAACTTTGAACGGAGGCGGTCTCCTTCTCAAGCCATAAGCTTGCATAATGACCTGTCGAATCCACTTGGCTAAAGTAGACTTTGACGCTGCCTGACCCTTTCTGGGGCCTTCCGGCAGAATAAACAAAGTATCCGTTCTGCGAATCTGAGCAGTGGCTTTTAGATAAGCTTTAACTGCTCTTACTACATCCAAAGAATGCAATAACTTTTCCTCTACCGAAGTAGGTTTGGGGAAAAAAGAAGGAAGAACCACATCTTGGTTCAAATGAAACCTCGATACCACCTTAGGAAGAAAGGCTGGATGAGGACGTAACACTACTCTGTCCTTATGGATAACCAGATATGGCTCCTTACAGGACATAGCTGCTAATTCCGATACTCTTTTAGCCGAACAAATGGCTACTAGAAAAATCAATTTCCTGGTGAGAAGCACCAAGGAAATATGCTGTAATGGTTCAAATGGTTGTTTCTGTAGAACCGACAGAACCAAGTTTAGATCCCCTGAACATATGAGAATATTAACCGGAGGCCTAATACGCATCACTCCTTGTATAAAGGCTTTGACTAGTGAATGCGAAGCCAAGGGCCTTTGAAAAAATATTGACAAGGCCGAAATCTGACCCTTGATAGTACTCAAGGCAAGCTTCCTATCTACAGCCCACTGTAGGAAGTCCAGAATCCTACCTATTACGTACTTACGTGGATGCCATTTCTTGGCTTCACACCAGGCGATGTACGCCTTCCAGATTCTATAGTAGATCTGCCTGGATACCGGCTTCCTGGCATTGATCATGGTAGATACCACAGCATTAGAGAGCCCTCTCTTTTTTAGAATGTGGGCTTCAATAGCCAGGCCGTCAAACCTAGGGCTGGTAAGGAAGGGTGGTATATCGGTCCTTGCGAAAGCCGGACGACGTGGGAGAGTCCAAGGACTCCCCACTGAAATTTTACAATCTCCGCGTACCACGCTCTTCGGGGCCACGCTGGAGCCACCGGAATCACTGGTTTCTTTTCTACCCTGATTCTGCGGAGTAATCGAGGTAACCATTGTGGCGGTGTGAATGCATATATCAGCTTGAACTGATCCCCAGGGAACACTAGGGCATCCGAGCCGCAAGCTAGGGGATCCCTTGTCCGAGAGACAAACCTATCCCCCTTTGCGTTGAATCTGGATGCTAGAAGATCTACATCCGATGTTCCCCACCTCTGACATATTGTCCAGAAAACCTCGGGGTGAAGGGACCCTTCCTCTGGGCCTAATTGCTGGCGACTTAGAAAGTCCGCCTTCCAATTCTCCACTCCTGGAATGAATACCGCAGATATGGCTGGGACATATTTTTCCTGTCCATTTCAGGATGTAATTTACTTCCCTCTGGGCTGCACGACTCCTGGTGCCCCCCTGATGATTGATATATGCCACTGCTGTGGCATTGTCTGATTGAATTCTGACAGGGGACCCTTGGAGTTTGGATGTCCATGCTACTAGGGCATACCGGGCTGCTCGTATCTCTAAGAGATTGATGGGCAGGGCCTTTTCTGCATCCGACCATCTGCCCTGGAGAGACTATTGCTCCAGTACTGCTCCCCAGCCTATAAGGCTGGCATCTGTAGTGACCACCTTCCAAGAAATCGGACTGAAGGATTTCCTTTTTTCCAGATTCTGGGGAACCCACCAGCAACGGAGGCTCTTGCGAACGGAAGGGGACAAGGACATTGTAAGTCTAGGGCCTGAACTTTTTTGTTCCAGGCTGACAGTATGGCCCCTTGCAAATTCCTTGAATGGAATTGACCGTAGGGTACTGCTTCGAATGATGCCACCATTTTTCCCAGCAGCCTCATATACAGGCGTATGGACGGCTGTCTTTTTTGTACCCACTAAGTGGATCAAATCTTTCAAAGACAACACCTTTCCTCGAGGCAAGAATATTTTTCTCTGGCCTGAATCCAACCTTAGCCCCAAGTATTCCAGACTTTTGACTGGTTTTTAGGGCTGACTTGTCTCGGTTGATAATCCAACCGTGAGATTCCAGATACTTGATCGTCTTGTGAACGACCACGTCTAGTTTTTTCACTGAGTGGTCTATCAGCAACAAGTCATCCAGATATGCCATTATCATTACACCTTGTGTTCTTAGATTGGCCAATAAAGGGCCAGAATTTTTGTGAACACTCTTGGTGCTGTGGCCAAACCGAAGGGTAAGGCTCTGAACTGAAAATGGCGCCCTTCTACTGCAAAGCGTAGAAATTTTTGGTGGACTGGAAAGATGGGAATGTGCAAATAAGCATCTTTGATGTCGATCGTGGCTAACCAATCCTCCCCTTGTAGGGCAGTGGCCACCGATCGGATCGACTCCATCGGAAAGTCCTGATATACAGGAATTTGTATAGCCCTTTTAGAATTAATATGGGCCTCCCGTCCGCGTTTGCTTCGGGACTGTAAAGAGGTTTGAGTAAAACCCGAACCCTCATTCTTCCAGGGGAACCTCCATAATTACTCCTTGGAGCAATAGTTGTTCTAGTGCCAACAGGAGGGACTCTCTCTTCCGGGGATCCCTTGGCACGTTTGACCTCAAAATGGGAAGGAGGAGAGTCTTTTAACTCCAAACTGTATCCCAAACCTACTGCGGAGAGCACCTATCTGTCTTGATCGTGTCCCGCCAGGTCTCTTTGCGAACAACTGGAGTCCTCCCCCCACCCGACTGAGTGGGGGCTTCAATGAATTTAACTTTGGGGGAGGTTTTGTACCTCCCCTGACCCAGGGTTTCTCATTACCCTGCTACTGTCCCTGTTTTTTACCCCCGGGATTTGACCGAGGAGGCCGTCGGAACTGTTACACAGCCGATGCCCCAGGGACTGGAGAAGCAGGCCTCTTAAAGAGGGACCTCTAACTCTGCTTTTAACCGGCAAGAGCGTATTTTTACCGCTGGAAATTTTCTGGATATATTTGTCCAGGTTTTCCCTGAATAAGCGTTCACCATGAAATGGGACGCTAACCAGCCATTCTTTACAGGGAGCTTCAGCAGACCAGTTTCTGAGCCATAGGAGCCTACGCATATGTACTATAGACAGCGTAAGGCGGGAGGCCTGATGGACTGAATCCTCTATGGCGTCAACCGCAAAGCCTAAGGCTCTAGGTAGATCAGGTAGGGCAAAGCCTGCTGATCTGTCAAGTCCCTCAAGACCTGTTTCAACTGATCCTTCACTGCTTAGCAGACCCCAATAGCTGCTACTGCTGGTTGTATCACCAAGCAGATTTTCATAAGGACTCCAATCTTTTATCTATTGGGTTCTTGAACATTTGGACATTATCCACTGGACATGTCAGTGATTTATACATACAAGAGATGGCTGCGTCCACTGTAGGGACCTTCCATTTTTTTTTTTTTTTTGATGAACTTATCCTCCATGGGATAGACCACCGGAAATCTCTTGGGGGAATAAATATTTTCTCAGGACGTTCCCAATCCTGGTAAATGAGCCCTTTCAGTAAAGGGTGAAGTGGAAAAGAACAAACAGTCTGGGGGCTTCTAGCGACCCCAACGAGGATACAGTAGTGGTTGATGGTTCCGCAAGGTGCATTTTTAAATGCTGATCGGACCATGTTAGTCAGAGACTGAACCCATAATCTTTCAGCTTGAGATGCTGAGAAAAGGTTCCCCCACTGTTGATTCCTCTATAACAGAATCAACCTTATCCTGATCCCCTTCAGGCAGGTCGATCCCTGTATGGGACTGTTGCTCTGCTAACAGGCACTCTGAAGGAGGAGACGGAGATCGGGCGTGCTTTCCCTGACAGGGAGGCAGCGATCAATGTTGACAATCTCTCTCTAATCCTCCCAGAGCTGAGGAAAAAACCTCCTCTGTTACATACACAGGAGCAGGTGACTGAGGACAGCCACAGTACCAAGTACCCCTGCGGGGTCTCTACGGTCACTTACCTCTGAACTTCAGGGGAGACTGGTGCAGCAGGAGTATGCCCAAGATCCTCAGAGCCCGATGAGACCCCCTTCGCTTCCTGGAAGATTCAGTTCCGGAGCTACTGGACGGCATATTCCTAAGCCTAAAGCTGAGGTATTCCAGCCGTAATACACCACTTTTACTGAGAATAGTCTAGCACAATTGCTGCTATATCACAGTTGGTGTCTACTAATGTGCCTTTCTAGGGGATGCCTGTATCAACCGCTTGCTGTATGCCTTTAAATGTTGCCAGCTCTGTCTCTGTACTTCATAGCCAGCTTACTGCAATAATGTGGCTTTTTAAAAACCTGCTGGGACGCCCGCACATGCGCAGAAGCGCTGCGGCGCGCACAGAGCGTCATCCCCCAGGCCCCGCCCCTTTTTCCGGCCACCTCTATATATAGAGGCGCGTGCACGCGCACGCGCGCGGCCACGTGCGCCTCGGCGCTAATTTTCAAACATGGAAACCAGGGACAGGAGCCAGGGCCCCCTTTGCCGCAGGCCGGGGGATGGACGAACACTGCAACATGGCAGAGGAAACAGTTTCCTGTAGGAGAACTCACCAGCTGCCTGGACTTTGTTCTCTGAGAAGAAACTAGTCCATATGACAAGAAAAACATTCCACCGGCCTCTAGTGGACAAACACAGGTACCGCAGTTTAATATACTAAACATATATAAAAAAACATTCTTTTTTTTTTTTTTTTTTTTTTTTCTTGACCACCATTAAAAATTATTACATTTTTTTAGTAGTTACAGGCATGCACAGATATTAGCGGGAATACCGTTAGGTAACAGACAGAAAGACAAATTAGGCTTGGGGGTCCCCCAATAGAACCAAGTTCCTGGGGGCCCCCACTTACCTGTTCCCCGCCGCAGGACTTTGTTTGGTCCACAAAAGCCCAAACTTCACCTATCACGGCAGGCATTGTAATCAAACCTTCAGGGACCGGGTTCCCAAGGATTCCACTCCCCTGGACCTGTATAGCACCCTGCACAGAAAACATCTTGGTCGTGGGTATGACCAGAGCTCTGGATCCCAGGGTCCAGCTCTCCTAAGAGAAGCATTACAGGCAGAACCTTGCTCTTCTCTGCAAGGCCCGGGTACCGACCGTTTAGCTATGAAGCTTTTTTGGTCGGATCCGGAATAGCTTACTGAGGCCCAAAAGAACCTGTACGCAAGCTCAGTGAAAAACACATGTTTCTTCTTGGCCAACACCTTAGACACTGGCAAAAAACTGAGGTGCTCCCGGATGGGAGGGGCTTATATAGGGGAGGGTACTTCCGGTTTTGGAAGTTGCCAGTGCCAGCACCTGACGGTAACTATATAACCCATTAGTAATGACTGTCGCTCTGTGTCCCGTGATGTACGAGAAAGAAAATATCCTTATTGGTTACAAGGACCACAATGTGTCCCTCCACTTTAAGGTTTTTCATGACAGGGATCCCTCAGGTTTAATCTTTTGGGGGATAGACCACATTAAACCTGCCTGGAGAGGGTCAAATATTGTACGTGAATTATCACAAAGAGAGACTCAGTGGATTTTTCTTATTGATACTCTCTCTCCGAAGGGGTTAAATATAGAATTGGACATAAACTGCTTCATTAGTGATCTGTAAACTATATTTAATAATATTGATGTTATGGTCCTATGACTGCCCATAAAGGGTGGCTATTGGAAGCAGTTTATGTATATGCCAGATAGTGCACAGATTAGGGGCCTATTATGTATCATTGGCTCTGATATACATTCATATGTATATTTACCCCTATGTGAATATTGACAGGATTTTGTAAAAGAGAATGATTTGAATATACTATTTTCTTTACAGTTAGGAAATTATTGATTATGCGGAAAGCTATTTTGAGTTGTATTCCATCTTCTGCCGGTTTTCTGAGTTAATGACGGCTAGGAGTATATATATGAACTTCTTTTACATTTATTTTTTAGAGTTTTTTTTTAATCTCTTTCAATTAAATGATTCCCATTCATTATTTAATTTGGATGGTTTATTTTCAATGTAATTTTAATATACTAAATAAAATTTTCTGTTTTGGATATCTGATATGCTGAGGATTAGAGAACAGTTGATTTCTCTGTAAATTAATGCTGTTTTATACTGACGAAATATGAGTTTTTATATGCTTAACAGGTATAATGTGTTTTTAAGATTGTAATGATCGCAACTCGATGCAGATGTATGGCACTCCAGTTTATTTTTAAACACATATAAAGAATACACCTAGAGATAATACGGTCGCTATGCACATTTAGAAGGTTGAGCGGCGATCAGTTTAAGAGTTAAACTGGTTTAATTGCCCGTAAGATAAATAGAGGTCACGTCACGCCGTAAGACCACGCCCATTGAAAAAGTCGTGATGACGAAACGCGTCTGAGCGTAATCTTGCGTCATACCAGAAGTGACGATTGACGCCTTGCGTTCCAGGGAACTGGTCAGGGAAACCGGAAGTATCGTCCGGCGTTTGGAGGAGCGGTGAGCTGGATTCGATATACTGTAGCTCCACCAAGCTCCCTGACAGTGTACTAACCTTTGCCTGATAAGCATCGAGTTGACGAGCAAAACGGAACGAAGGCTGTATAGGCTAATAGGATTAGTGTTGATTTATGGAAACAGACTTTTAGAAAAGAGGAAAATAAAGTTTTTGAAAACCGGTTTACACTATGCAGAGCTTCCCCTTTCTCTCCATTTTATAAATCCCGGGAGGAAAAACTGTACACCTCTATTGAAGAGGATATCCAGAGAAGGCATCATTTGTCTATCGCATCCTGCACTGGGATTTCGTATGAGGCTTATTACCAGCCGAGATCCGCGGATATCTTGAGAAATCATTCCTCCACTGCATCCTGTATTTGGATTTCGTTGGAGGCTTATTACCCGCCGTGATCTGGTGAGTGTAATCCCTATGGGGAGCTTTTGATACGTCTATCCGGAGTAACGTGTGAGGAGGATGCATAGTTGATTGAAAACATCTAAGGAATACTGTGATGTGATATATTGAACTGTATCTATCAGGATTTACTTGCCTTATCGGGTGCTCTGGATTTCTCACTATTGTTTTTAGGACCATAGGGATCCTTATTGATTTTAATATTAATAAGAGCGCTGCATTAGACAAATTGTTTGTCACTGACGGGTGGTAAAATATATATGTCTTTTTAGTATATGGAAAAACAGCAAGGCCTATGAAGAACAAGCTGAAAAACAGGAACGAGCAGACAAGAACGCACTGAATAAACAGATACGAACTGACTACAAGCACTGCAAGACAGATACGAACCCACAGGCACAAACTGAACTCCACAAAACGATCTTCAAAGCACGAAGACTGAAAAGCGCGAATCGTCTCTCACCAAACTTTTACTAACATGCGGTAACACGAAATTAGCAAAAGCGTCCCAAAGGGTGGTGTCATTAGAACGGAACTTCCCCTTTATAGTGCCGTCATACGTGTTGTACGTCACTGCGCTTTGCTTGAACGTTTTTTTAAAATGATCGTGTGTACACAAGACACGCTTGAGAGGAAACATGAAAAAAAACGACGTGAAAAACATCGGGTTAAAAAATGGCATGAAAAACGATCGTGTGTACGCCGCATTAGTCTCATTCTTTAGTGCCATGGCCCAGTTGTACGAGGATCCTCAGCAAGCAGCTTCTGCAGAGGTGGCTCTCCATTCACTTCAACAGGGTCGTAGAGCGGTGGAAGACTATGTTTCGGAGTTTAGACAATGGGCCTTTGACACTAACTGGAATGGCGCCGCTCTACGCTACCAATTCCGTATGGGGCTCTCCGACCCTCTCAAGGATGAGTTAGCTTGAGTAGGAGTGCTCTCTACTCTGGAAGCCCTGATTTACTTATCTATTCAAATTGACCGTCGTTTGAGAGAACGAAGGTCAGAGAGATCTGCAGGCCAGTCACGCCCGGTATGAATGCTACCCCTGGTACCCAGCTCCTCCAACTCTGCTCCACCAGTTCCTGCCACACCTGCTCCAGACTCTCCAGAGCCTATGCAGCTCGGCTTACTTCGCCCTTCTCTCACCACTGAAGAACCCCAGCGTCGTCGCCAGCAGAACCTATGTGTATACTGTGGGGGTTCAGGACAGTACGTGAGGTCTTGCCCAATTAAACCCCAATTAAACCCCGTGCCTTTCAGTTACCTCTCCTTCTCCAACTCCGAATGTGCCTAACAACTCTGCTCATCTGACTCTTCCTATTTCATTACAGCTGCCAGGAGGTACTATTCAGACTGTCGCTATAATTCATTCCGGGGCCTGCAGTTGTTTTGTGGACTTGACCTTTGCTGCAAGACATCATATCCCGCTTCTACCCAAGACGCAAAGACTCTCCGTCCACTTGGCCGATGGGTCCACCATTAAGTCTGGAGCAGTTACCCACGAAACCATTCCCCTGCTTGCCACTACCACCAAGGGCCATCAGGAACTGCTACGTCTGGATGCCATCGCTTTTCCCTTGTTTCCGATCATCCTCGGTATGCCTTGGCTGAAGGCCCACAATCCCCACATTGACTGGGCCACGGAGGACATTAAGTTTCCTTCCCTCTACTGTACCCAGTGCTGTCTACGAACCCCTTGTGGTGAGCCTTCTCTGCTATGTCTGGACACTGACTCTGAAACCTGTCAGTCTGTACCCACAGCTTATCATGACTTCCTGGACGTGTTCAGCAAGAAAGGGGCAGAGACTCTTCCTCCTCATCGGTCTTACGACTGTCCCATTGAACTTCTCCCTGGAGTCGAGGTCCCTTTCGGAAGAATCTTTCCTCTATCTGAATGTGAGCTTGTCGCTCTAAAAGACTACATAGATGATAACCTAGAAAAGGGGTTCATTCGCCCCTCCACATCCCTGGCCGGGTTAGGAATCTTCTTTGTAGAAAAGAAAGACCGTTCATTACGGCCCTGTGTGGACTATCGGGAGCTCAACAAAGTTACGGTTAAAAAACGTTATCCCCTTCCACTAGTACCCAAACTTTTCCAGAGACTTGGCACTGCCACTATATTTACAAAACTGGATCTCCGAGGTGCCTATAACTTAGTTCGTATACGGGAAGGCGACGAGTGGAAGACTGCTTTCCACACACAGTTTGGGCATTTCGAGTATCTCGTAATGCCCTTTGGACTCTGCAATGCCCCCGCTACCTTCCAGCATTTTAATAATGACGTCTTCCGAGACTTCCTGGATTTGTTTGTTATAGTATATCTTGATGACATACTAATCTTCTCTCCCTCTCTAGATGACCACCGCAGGCATGTCAAGAGTGTTCTAAGTCGCCTTCGTCAACATGGACTTTATGCCAAACCCGAGAAGTGCGAGTTTGAATGCCAAAGCATCCAATTCTTGGGCCTGATCATATCCACCGAAGGTATCAAGATGGATCCCCAAAAAGTCACGGCTATCCTAGACTGGCCAACCCCCAGTGATAAGAAGGGTATCCAGAGATTCATTGGGTTTGCAAATTTCTACCGAAAATTCATGCGTGGTTCTCGGCAATCATCTCCCCCATCACACAGCTCACTAAACAAGGTTCCAGATTCCATTTGTCTCCAGAGGCTCAGGCCGCCTTTGAGGCGCTCAAGACACAATTCACCTCTGCTTCTGTTCTAAAACACCCCGATTCGGCCCTGCCCTACGTCTTAGAAGTAGACGCTACGGAAACAGCAGTTGGAGCTATACTTTCCCAGAGGCAGGGACCCAAGGCTCTGTTGCACCCGGTGGCATTCTTTTCTCGTAAGCTATCAAACGCAGAAAAAAACTATGACGTGGGGGATTGCGAACTCCTATCGATCAAAGCCGCACTAGAGGAATGGGGCTGCACACCCAATTCTAATCTACACAGATCACAAGAATCTAGAATATTTAAGGACAGCGAAGAGGTTGATACCCCAGCAGGCGAGGTGGGCACTTTTCTTTTCTAGATTTACGTTTCATTTAACATACAGGCCCGGATCTAAAAACACGAAACCCGATGCGCTATCACGCATGTTCAGCAAGTCACAAGAAATCTCTCCCCCGGATACTATCCTGTCTAATGGGAACTTCCTCCTTCTGCAAAGGGACCTTATGACTCAGATCAAACAAGCCTCGTGGGGAATCCTTCACCACCCGGGACCACCTTACTGGCAAGAGATGGGCTACTCTGGCACTGGGAAAAAATCTTTGTACCACAGAGTCTACGAACTTCCACCTTGGGGCTGTGCCATGACCACATGCTTGCAGGGCATTTTGGCATTAGCAAGACCTCTGAATTGATGCAGCGAACATTTTGGTGGCCTGGGATGGAAAAGGACTGTAAAAGGTATGTTGAATCCTGCACGGTGTGTAACCGCAACAAGATCAGCAAGTCCAGGGCTTGGGGTTTGTTAAAACCGCTACCTGTCCCAAGTAGACCTTGGACAATGATCTCAATTGACTTTATTTTGGAACTGCCCCCATCCGAGGGCTACAGTACTATTTTTGTGATTGTTGACCTGCTGTCCAAAATGGCTCATTTCCTCCCTATGAAGGGTACTCCATCTGCACAAGAAACTGCACGGATCTTCATCAAGGAAGTTATAAGACTCCATGGAGTCCCGGCAAATATAGTTTCTGATAGAGGGGTCCAATTCTCTTCCAGATTCTGGAAATCTTTATGTGAATCTCTTGGAATTGAACTTTCTTTTTCTTCAGACTATCACCCGCAAACAAACGGTCAAACAGAAAGGACCAATCAAACACTTGAACAATATCTTCGCTGCTTCTCTTCTTTTTCACAAGATGATTGGGTATCCTTAATTCCTCTGGCCGAGTTCTCGTACAATAATTCTGTTCATTCAGCCACAAAACAATCTCCCTTCTTTGCTAACTACGGTTTTCACCCCTCTTTTCTATTCAACACAATTCCGGAATGTCCTGTACCTGCTGTTCCTGAAACAATGAACTTCTTTGATTCTAACAATAAACTGTTACAGGAAGCAATGGCCAAGACCCAGGCCTATAACAAGGAAATCTTCGAAGAAGAGGAGGGGGGAGTTGATCTTAAATCCTGGTGACGAAGTCTGGTTAGCCACTACGAATCTGGTTAGCCTGCCCCTCAAGGAAACTAGGTCCCAAGTTTTTGGGGCCTTTCCCTGTGAAGAGACGGATCAACAATGTCGCTTACGAACTGGAACTACCGGACTCTTTCAGGATTCATCCTGTGTTCCACATAGCTTTACTGAAGCCCGCTATCCCTAATCCCTTTCCAGATCAGAATGTAGGTCCACCTGAACCTGTGGTTATAGACGGTGAAGAAGAATTCGAGGTGGAGGCGATCTTAGATTGCAGGAAAAGGAGGAATCAGGTTCAGCACTTGATTAAGTGAAGAGGATATGGCCCTGAGGACAATTCATGGGAACCAGAAGGTAACATCCATGCCAAAGAACTTATCCAAACTTTCAAAAACACTCACCCTGACAAAATAGCCAGATTGGGCATCCGGAGGCTGCCCGTTAGGGGGGGCAATGTCAGGAAGGGCATGCCAGCACCCAATTTGGCAGCCAAAGAAGACGGCCTGTTGTTCCAGTTTCTGGCAGAATACCACTGTTGCCCGCGCTCGCGCCCGTGTGCGCATGCGTGTGCATGCACGGGTGCACGCGCGCGCACCCCATGATGCTCTTTGGCGCCCAGCGGGCTATTTAAACTGGGTCAGTGCCCAGACTCAATGCTGTCTGCTCTACAGCGTTCCAGTGTGTTCCCTTTACCTTGTATCTGTTACCTGTTCCTGTACTTGACCCGTATTGCTACTGACGTTCCAGCTTTCTGCCTGCATCTGACCCGGCTTGTTTTGACTACGCATCTGCCTGCTCCCTCTGCTACCTTGCTGCCAGCCTATTACCGATCCGGCCTGTATCCTGACTACGCTCCTGCCTTTTGCAACTGTGCCTGACGTGCCCACCAGTGCTTGTCTTCACATGCCTTATCTTCTGCCCTTGAAGTACTGCTGAACTTCCATCCCATCTGCAGTTGCCGTGGCTCCACTACAGTGATCCATCAGGCACTCGTGCGACTCTGCACTCCTGCGCCACCTGTCTACTCTACCAGGGGGCCCCGAGTCAGAGGTGTAAGAGAGGCCGTCCTCCTCATATCAGGCTCTACTGTCAGGTACGTGACAGCAGGGAACCAAGATTAAAAAAAACAATGCGTGGGGGTCCCCCCAAAATTCCATTACCAGGCCCTTCAGGTCTGGTATGGATTTTAAGGGGAACCCCGCACCAAATAAAAAAAAAATCCACACCAGACCCTTATCCGAGCCCGCAACCTGGCAGGCCGCAGGAAAAGAGGGGGGATGAGAGAGCGCCCCCCCTCCTGAACCATACCTGGCCACATGCCCTCAACATGGTGAGGATGCTTTGGGGGTCTATGATTGATGGGGACAAGGGCCTCATCCCCACAACCCTTGCCCGGTGGTTGTGGGGGTCTGCGGGCATGGGGCGTATCGGAATCTTGTAAGCCCCTTTAACAAAGGGGACCCCCAGATTCTGCCCCCCTATGTGAATTGGTAACGGGGTACATTGTACCCCTACCATTTCACAAAAAAAAATTGTCAAAAATGTTAAAAACCGCACAGACACAGTTGGGATAAGTCCTTTATTAAAAAAAAAAAAAGGATTCCAGCGGCAGCGATGTAATCCACTCGATCTCCAGCATTGTAATCCATTCTCGGTATCCAGCGATGGATGATCTACACTCTTTTGCAATGATGTGTCCAGCGATGATACACACACGATGCTGGCTCCACCAGAGGAACCCCACGAATGACACGCTGCCAGTCTGGGGTTACCCAATGACGTGACGGATGACCCTGTCCTCCTCTGATGCAATGGGAAACCCACGCATCAGAGGGAAACCACGCCCCCCTCTGATGCAACGGGAAACCGAGTCCCCAACTTTAACGGTGTTCGAATGTTCGCGTGAACTTTTGGTCTGTTCGCATGTTCTGGATGCAAACCGAACCGGGGGATGTTCGGCTCATCCCTAACTGTAAGCCCTCACAGTTACTCTTGGTGGGCGCAGAAACGGGCCCTGCTGTGAAATATTAGTTAAAAAATAGTAATTACACGCCCCTGTTAAACAGGGGCAGAAAAATTGGGCCTTAGGCACTGGTGCTGGTGCCACAACACTGCAAACCCACACAGATACTCTAGTTGAGCGCAGGAACGAGCCCTGCTGCAAAATATTACAGCAACATTTTTAATTACACGCCCCTGTTAAACAGGGGCAGAAAGATTGGGCCTTAGGCACTGGTGCTGGTGCCACAACACTGCAACCCTTCACAGATACTCTAGTTGAGCGCAGGAACAAGCCCTGCTGTAAAATATTACAGCAAAAATTGTAATTACACGCCCCTGTTAAACAGGTGCAGAAAAATTGGGCCTTAGCCACTGGTGGTGGTGCCCAGAACCAAAATTTTTCTTAGAAGCTATCAACATGAACATTGAGGAGAAAAAATGAGTCTGGATGGGAAGGTAAATTTTTGGACACCACATCCCAAATTTTTGATTGAAAAAAGGGGGAAGGGGGGGGGGAAAGGGGGTCACAAGGCCCCGGGATTTTATTGGTGTCAGTAATGTACACAATCAGATGTGAAACACTGACTGAACAAAAATTTTGAAAAATAGAATTTTATTACAAAAAATTAATATATAAAAACACCAATACAATATAAAACCATAATCAATTGTTTCCTTTTACAGTATATTGCAAACACAGGGGTGCCAGTGTACTCAACGTTTCGCTCTGAGAAGAGCTTCCTCAGGAGATTAACCATGGCATCACATGATATGCTGAAGGCAAAACAAAAAGATAAGATATAAAGGCTGGTGTACAAACATCAAAAAAAACACATTAATGTTGAAAAGTTGGTATATATAAAAAAATATGCAAAAAAATAAATTTATAATTGTAAAGGTAAAGAAAAAAGGTCATAGGAACATTAGTTCATCCAGTTTATAAATAATGTGAATGTTGTGGACACAAAGCCCACCTGGTACTGCATTGAAGATTCTTGAAAATGTTTGATTAATCAAATTACTCCAAACAAAGGAGTGCATACAGGTACAAAATTCAGATCTAGGGGTTCCATACATCCAAAGAGGACTTGCAGACGGAGAAAAAAATATATATATATACATATATTTGTAGAAGGAAAATGTTCCTAGTAGTGAAAAAAGAGAAAAGCTTAGTTGACTATTGATGGAAGAAAAAAGCAGCAAATGACTGAGCATAGAGCAATTAACTACGCATAAATACCTGCTTAAATTGATATAGAATCAATAGAGCTGCACTAATCAGAGAGTAAAGTCCAGGAATCCATATGAGGGGACAGAGAGTCGTCCGGTTTGAACATAGAGGAGGAATAGGATAGTCACTCAGCATAACAGGATAGTCACTCAGCATCAGCATAGGCAGTCTTGAAGGGATCTCACATTCATAAAAAAAATTATCGGTTACATCAGCATCAGGTGCTTGGTAGCTGGTGATCCAAGACTGATTCATTTTTATGAAGGTGAGCCGATTAACCGAGTCGGTGGACAGGCGCACTCTGTGATCGGTTACAAAGCCTCCAGCAGCACTGAATGAGAGTTCCGAAAGAACGCTGGATGCAGGACAGGCCAGTAGCTCAATTGCATACTGTGCAAGCTCTGGCCGGTGATCCATCCTCAAGACCCAGTGGATTTTCGGTTGGAAAGGTCTCCAAGTCTGATCTTGCCTCTAGGTATTCCTCCACCATATAAATCAGACGCTGGCGATGGTTGCTGGGACCGATCAGACCTTGGGGCTGCGGACTAAAAAATTGTCTGAACGCATCGGTCAGACGGCCACCTTCTCCAGCGCTCCTTCTGTGACTGACCGAAGCCTCAGCAACACGTCGTCTAGGACCAGGAATTTGTAACCTCCCAGGCTCTGGAATCGCGTTGCACAAACCTTTCTGCAAGGCCTCCTGAAGATGTTTAATCCTCTGCTCCCTCTGCGACGGCTGGATGAGTTCCGGAACCTTACCCTTGTAATGTGGATCAAGAAGGGTTGCCAGCCAGTAATGATCCCTATCCTTGATATCACGAATCCGAGGGTCCTTTCGCAGGCTTTGCAGGATCAGGGAGGCCATTCAGCGTAGGTTTGCTGAGGCATTCGGTCCGGAGTCGTCTGGGTCACTAAGGACGACATGATCTGCAGCCACCTCCTCCCAGCCATGTACAAGTCCATGGTTTTCTGGGGACTAAAAACGATCCCTTGAAGACTGCTGCTGATGCTGAGTGCTAGGCTCCACCTCCATGCTGACACAATCCTCATCCTCCTCCTCTTCCTGTGAGATTGGCGGGCCCGCAGGAATACTGTCTGGATAAAGAGGGCCTTGAGAGGTAAGGAAGTCCTCCTCTTCCTCCCTCTGTTCTGCCTCAAGTGCCCTGTCCATTATTCTACGCAGCGTGTGCTCCAACAGGTAGACAGGAGGGACAGTATCACTGATGCATGCACTGTCACTGCTCACCATCCTCGTGGCCTCCTCAAATGGTGACAGGACAGTGCATGCATCCTTGATCATGAGCCACTGGTGTGGCAAAAAAAAGCCAAGCTCCCCTGACCCTGTCCTGGTGCCATACTCGCACAGGTACTCGTTGATGGTCCTCTGCTGCATGTGCAGCCGCTGCAGCATTGCCAATGTTGAGTTGCACCTGGTGGGCATGTCACAGATGAGGCGGTTCTTGGGCAGGTTGCATTCCTTTTGGAGGTCAGCAAGCCGAGCACTGGCATTATATGACTGGCGGAAATGCCCTCAGGCTTTCCTGGCCTGCCTCAGGAGATCCTGTAAGCCCGGGTACCTGCACAAGAACCGCTGCACCACCAAGTTAAGGACGTGAGCCAAACAGGGCACATGGGTCAAGTGACCCTGTCGGAGGGCGGAGAGGAGGTTGGTGCCATTGTCGCAAACCACCATTCCTGGCTGAAGCTGGCGTGGCATCAACCACCTCTGAGCCTGTCCCTGCAGAGCTGTCAGAATCTCTGCCCCAGTGTGGCTCCTGTCCCCTAAACAGACCAACTCAAGCACCGCATGGCATCTTTTTGCCTGAGTGCTTGCGCAGCCCCTAGAACGCCTACGGAGCACAGCTGGTTCCAAGGACAAATCTGCACAGAAAGAGGCCATAGAGGAAGAAGAAGAGGAGGGGATGGAGGAGAGAGGTGTGGCAGAATCACCACTACCAGCATTTTGGAGGCATGGTGGCGGAACAAGCTCCAACAATACTGCACCCTGTCCTGCATCCTTCCCAGATGCCATGAGAGTTACCCAGTGCGCTGTGAAAGAAAGGTAACATCCCCGTCCATGCCTGCTGGATGCACCTTACCGCTGACCGCCCTGTCCAACGAGGCCAAGACATTGCCTTCCATATGCCGGTACAGAGCCGGAATCACCTTCCGTGAAAAAAATTGTTGTTTGGGAACCTGCCACTGAGGTACCGCACATTCCACAAATTCACGAAAGGGGGCAGAGTCTACCAGCTGAAAAGGCAGAAGTTGGAGTGCTAGCAAATTAGACAAGCTAGCATTCAGCCGCTGGGAATGTGGATGGCTGGGACCGAATTTCTTTCGCCGGTTTAGCAACTGGGGTAGGGAAATTTGCCTGCTACAATCGGACGTTGGTGTAGCGATAGCAGATTGCCTGCAAGAGATTGGCACACCTAATTCTACACCTTCATTCCTCTCAGTGCAGGTTTCTGAGAAGAACTGAAGGTATAGTGGGGTTGGAGATCCCAGCTCATGAGGAGCAAGGAAAGGTCCGCCTTGTTCTTTGGTATGGGTCTTTTAACTAGTGTTGCCAATGGACTGCATGGGTGGTCGACATATGTCTGGTCAAGCATGCGATGCCCAAGCGGCTGCTGTTTTGGCCACGCTTGATACGCTTCAGACATATGTTGCAAACAGCAACGGTGCGATCTGCTGCACACGTCTCAAAAAAGGCCCACACCAAAGAACTTTTGGAAAAACGTGCCGAGTCAGCAGGGCCCTGCACATGCAGAGCTCTGCGGTGTGATGCAGTCGGTTGGCTGCCCTTAAGCTGGCCCCTGGAGGGCATCCTGCCTCGGAGATGTGCCTCCTCCTCCTCTCTCCTATCAGGCACCCACGTAGAGTCAGTGACCTCATCATCCCCTCCCTCCTCGTCACTGGAGCAAACTTGGCAGTATGCTGCAGCTGGGGGAACATGATTGCCAGTTTGATGTCCTTCTTGGGCACCCCCTCTCTCTGGGCTCACGTTACTGCCTTCCTCAAGCTAGGTACCATCATCAGAGCCTTCAAAACCCTGTGCATCCTCCTGCAGCATGTACCCAACACTGTGGTCGAACAGTTCGGGGCACTCCTTCGTGCATGATTGTGGGGCTAGGTAAGGAGTAACTGATGACATTGAGCCGATCGAATAGGCTGCTTTGGCAGCCAAAGTACTCTGAGCCTGGGTGACAGAGGATGAGGAGGATGAGGACGGCTTTGTCATCCACTCTACCAACTCTTCTGCATGTTGTGGCTCAACACGGCCAGCTGCTGAAAAAAAGGACAAGCGTGCCCCACGACCACGTGCTGAGGATGCACTGTGTCCATGACCAGCACTGTTGGCTGTAGACACAGAGCCTGCTTGCCCTCTTTTAGTGGCCTGTGAGCATCTGCCTCTCCTTGCTGGCCTTCCAGACATACTGTAAAATTAGACTAGCAAAACACCGCCTGAAGTTTACTAGAAAAAGTACACTAGGAATGCCCTGCAGTCAGATATAGGCTTGGTTAGACCGAATTCAGTGGATATATATATATGTAGGAGACAGTATATATATTTTATGCACTGCAGATCACTAAATCACCTGAATGGCCTACCTGCCTGAAACTGTATTTTAATACGGACACCAGGAATGGCCTGCAGTCAGGTATAGGCTTGGCTAGACTAGAATGCAGTGGGTATATATGTAGGAGACAGTATATATTTTATGCACTGCGGATAACTGAATCACCTGCCTGGCCTGCCTGCCTGAAAGTGTATTTTAATACAGACAACAGGAATGGCCTGCAGTCAGGTATAGGCTTGGCTACAGTACAATGCAGTGGATATTTATGTAGGAGACAGTATATATTTTATGCACTGTGGATCACTGAATCACCTGCCTGGCCTGCCTGAAAGTGTATTTTAATACGTACACCAGGAATGGCCTGCAGAGAGATCTAGCTACACAGGATACAGTGTATATATATATATATATATATATATATATATATATATATATATATATATATATATATACTGTATATATACAAATCTGGGATGTATATACAGTGGGGCAAAAAAGTATTTAGTCAGCCACCAATTGTGCAAGTTCTCCCACTTAAAAAGATGAGAGAGGCCTGTAATTGTTATCATAGGTAAACCTCAACTATGAGAGACAAAATGTGGGAACAAATCCAGACAATCACATTGTCTGATTTGGAAAGAATTTATTTGCAAATTATGGTGGAAAATAAGTATTTGGTCATCTACAAACAAGCAAGATTTATGGCTCTCTCAGACCTGTATCTTCTTCTTTAAGAGGCTCCTCATCAATTCGCTCCTTAGCGTTGCAGCCGGGAAGGGCATGCAAGTCAAACATCTAGACGTTAAAACTGCTTTCCTATATGGAGACATTAAGGAAGACTTCTACATGGAGCAACCACCAGGGTTTGAGCAAGGAGACAACCTTGTGTGTAAACTTCAGAAGAGCATCTACGGTCTTAAACAATCTGCAAGGATGTGGAATGAGAAAGTGAACAAAGTACTTACCAGAGAGGGATTCTCAAGAAGTAAAGCAGATCCCTGTCTCTACTTCAAGAATAAAGAAGACAGATGGATATACATTCTTATCTACAGTGGGGCAAAAAAGTATTTAGTCAGCCACCAATTGTGCAAGTTCTCCCACTTAAAAAGATGAGAGAGGCCTGTAATTGTCATCATAGGTAAACCTCAACTATGAGAGACAAAATGTGGAAACAAATCCAAACAATCACATTGTCTGATTTGGAAGGAATTTTCTTTGCAAATTATGGTGGAAAATAAGTACCGTATTTGGTCACCAACAAACAAGCAAGATTTCTGTCTCTAACAGAACTGTATCTTCTTCTTTAAGAGGCTCCTCTGTCCTCCACTCATTACCTGTATTAAGGGGCACCTGTTTGAACTTGTTATCAGTATAAAAGACACCTGTCCACAACCTCAAACTGTCACACTCCAAACTCCACTATGCTGAAGACCAAAGAGCTGTCGAAGGACACCAGAAACAAAATTGTAGACCTGCACCAGGCTGGGAAGACTGAATCTGCAATAGGCAAGAAGCTGGGCATGAAGAAATCAACTGTGGGAGCAATAATTAGAAAATGGAAGACATACAAGACCACTGATAATCTCCCTCGATCTGGGGCTCCACGCAAGATCTCACCCCGTGGGGTCAAAATGATCACAAGAACGGTGAGCAAAAATCCCAGAACCACACAGGGGGACCTAGTGAATGACCTGCAGAGAGCTGGGACCAACGTAACAAAGGCTACCATCAGTAACACACTACGCCGCCAGGGACTGAGATCCTGCAGTGCCAGATGTGTCCCCCTGCTTAAGCCAGTACATGTCCGGGCCCATCTGAGGTTTGCTAGAGAGCATTTGGATGATCCAGAAGGGGATTGGGAGAATGTCATATGGTCAGATGAAACCAAAGTAGAACTGTTTGGTGGAAACACAACTCGTCGTGTTTGGAGGGAAGAGAATGCTGAGTTGCAACCAAAGAACACCATACCTACTGTGAAGCATGGGGGTGGCAACATCATGCTTTGGGGCTGTTTTTCTGCAAAGGGAACAGGACGACTGATCCGTGTACATGAAAGAATGAATGGGGCCATGTATCGTGAGATTTTGAGTGCAAACCTCCTCCCATCAACAAGGGCATTGAAGATGAAATGTGGCTGGGTCTTTCAGCATGACAATGATCCCAAACACACCTCCCGGGCAACGAAGGAGTGGCTTCGTAAGAAGCATTTCAAGGTCCTGGAGTGGCCTAGCCAGTCTCCAGATCTCAACCCCATAGAAAACCTTTGGAGGGAGTTGAAAGTCCGTGTTGCCCAGCGACAGCCCCAAAACATCACTGCTCTATAGGAGATCTGCATGGAGGAATGGGTCAAAATACCAGCAACAGTGTGTGACAACCTTGTGAAGACTTAGAGAAAACGTTTGACCTCTGTCATTGCCAACAAAGGATATATAACAAGGTATTGAGATGAACTTTTGATATTGACCAAATACTTATTTTACACCATAATTTGCAAATAAATTCTTTCCAAATCAGACAATGTGATTGTCTGGATTTGTTTCCACATTTTGTCTCTCATAGTTGAGGTTTACCTATGATAACAATTACAGGCCTCTCTCATCTTTTTAAGTGGGAGAACTTGCACAATTGGTGGCTGACTAAATACTTTTTTGCCCCACTGTATATACTGAATACACTGCAGCTAACTGAATCAACTGCCTGCCTGAAGTATTTTAGAAACAGTACACCAGGAACAGTCTGCAGTGAGATCTAGCTGCACAGGATACAGTGTGTATATATATATATATATATATATATATATATATATATATACACACACACATATATATATATATATATATATATATATATATATATATATACAAAGCTGGGATTTATATATATATACTGAATGCACTGCAGCTAACAGAATCAACTGCCTGCCTGAAGTATTTTAGAACCAGTACACCAGGAACGGCTTTCAATGAGATCTAGCTAAACTGGATACAGTGTATATATATACAGGGCTTTTTTTCAGGGGGAACTTGGGGGAACTCAGTTCCACCACCTCTGGCTCAGACCCTTTGGTACCTCCTCACCACAATCACTTGTAAACACAGAAGTCTGGTTTCTGTGTTTACAAGTGACAGCTCTGCACTCTGTGTGTAACCCCCTGAATTCTGCACTCTGTATGTAATGCAATTGTGGTATTTAATGCCCCTTTAGACCCTTCTACTGTTTGTGAAATCTGAATGGGGTCGTGGTTGAGTTCCTGCACCTATAAGCTCTGTATATATATATATATATATATATATATATATATATATATATATATACAAAACCGGGATGCATATATATACTAAATACACTCTGACTGCAGCTAACTGAATCGCATGCCTGCTCAAAGTAAAGTAAATAAAATGACATTCTCTCTCTCTCTATCTCCGCCGAAACACACTACATATGGCCGACGTGCAGGCGGCCTTATATAGTGTGGGGCGTGGACTTAACCCCCTGAGCCATAATTGCCCAAAGGCACCCTGCCTTTGGCCAATTATGGCTCTCTTTGCTAACGGCGCTGTGATTGGCCAAAGCATGCAGGTCATAGTGCATGTTTGGCCAATCATCAGCCAGCAATGCACTGCGATGACACAGTGCATTATGGGCCGTGACGTTCGGCTTGAATTTGGCGCGACCGGCCCATAATGTTCGATCTTCGTCGAACGATCGAACAGCCGATGTTCGACTCGAACTCATGTTCGACTCGAACAGATAGCCCATCCCTATTCCTGACAGTGCTTTATCACAGTGGTCATCAACCCTGTCCTCAGAGCCCACTAACAGGCCAGGTTTTCATGATAACTGAAATACATCACAGGTGATATCATTTGCTGCTCAGTGATTGCAGTATTCTAGTCTGCATCTCCCCAAGGTAATACATAAAACATGGCCTGTTAGTGGGCCCTGAGGACAGGGTTGATGACCACTGCTTTATCAAAACCACAGGATAATGCAGTCCATGCACACTATATATACAACCTCATTGAATGAAAAACAGGTGTGCACAATCAATTGACTGCAAAAACATGACTCCAGGTTTCAATGGTGTGCAATCACAGCATGTGTATGTCTCAAGACCGCAACTCATAGAGCACTGCACAAACATGGGACCCAAGGTATAGCATTAATCTCAAAAACAAAATCAAACACAAATCAAAAATTTTAAATTCAAAATTCAAAACATAATACAATATTGTGGGTACACGATGCACTAAAAAAGTATATATGTGCACATATAAACCCAGATGAAAGCAAACAAACAAAAGTATCCATAACTTCTCCACCATACACATGTGTACTTATTATTGCTTGATATGATTATATTTGCTAAATAGAACAAATAAAAGGATACAAAGACATTTAACTATACTCATCAAAATGAATAAAGTAAAAAAAAGTTTACAATTTAACTATAAAAGTGTGTCAAATCCCACTCAAAATTTAAACCATTAGGAATTCTGGTCTGAAGAGAGAATATCCAAAATACTTTACGTTTGCACAGAATCCTAAAGCGATCCCCTCCTCTCCTAGGTGTAGGGATATTTTCTTTGCTTGTATCTGCATTTAAGGATGTATCTCCCCCATGGGCCTGTTTGAAAGGTGTTTTGCAACATTAGTGGTATGTTCCTTTTCAGTATCATAAACATGGTCATGTAACCTATCTCCTAATTTTCTTGTGGTGTGCCCGACATACTGGATCCTGCATGCGATCAAGTAAATTATGTTTCTAGACAACACGGGCAATTAGTGGCCCCACGTCTATTAAAAAAAAATAATAATCTCGCCAGTATGCAGAGATCTCGCCAGTGATCCTATCGTGTGAGGTGAAGAGGCTCAGCCAAAAGGCGTTAAGCTTCCATGAAGCCCTTGGAAGGGTCGATGTAGGCCTGACATTGAGGCATACCACCAGGGGGGAGTGATCATAAATCCCTCTCACTAGGTATTGTGTGTCGCGGATCAGGATTGCGGCCGCCTGGCTACAGAGGCACAAATCGATTCTGGACAGGGATAGGTGGGACTTGGAGAAACAGGAGAACTGTTTCTGAAGTGGGTTGCGGTGCCGCCATGGATCCATGCAACCCACCTCCGCTATACATTTTTGAAGTGTAGTGCGGGGGCGTTTAGACCCTGCCATAGGAGGGGGGTGTTTGTCCAGTTCGGGATCCAAATAACCATTAAGATCCCCAACTAGTATTAGGGGAACATCAGGGCTACCCATCTGGTACGTCAGAAGGAGTCTTAGCACTTCAGAATTAAAAGGAGGCGCTATATACACTGCTGCCAAAATACATTTAACCTGAAATAGTCTACACAGCATAAACACAATAAATACAGTTGAAAGTCTATGGACCGGTGTATCAACACGCTCACCCCCCTGGAGTAGGAGGTATGAGTAGAGTGATACACCGAGCCCACCCAGGAAAATTGCAAACACGTCAGAGTCTCTGGCACCAGATGAGTCTCCTGCAGGGCACATATTGCAGGCAATCAGAACAAAGAAATGTATTGGACAGCCGCACTCCAAACCAACGTAGCTTTATTGAGTAAAAAATGGAAGCAAGCACTACAGGTCACAGTAACGGAAACCAGGACAGCTGACGCGTTTCACACTAACTTAGTGTTTAGAATTTAACTATAGTGCTAGCAAAAAACACACAAGAAAAAAACAGGGAATGTCCAATAATATCTCAATGTGAAAAACAAATAGTCAATGTATAAATCTTCTTGCAAATTGTGAAAAAATAGGTGCAAAATAAATAGGCAGCAAATGATCACAAATAGTCCTGCAGATGTCACAAGCTCAGATGGATTATAGTCAAACGATCCACTCACCATTAGTAGAAGGTGCTTACTTCCAAGGACAAGAATGATGAGTTCAGATAAACACAAAATCCAAATAAAAATGATTTACTGGAAACTAGTAGAGTGAGGTTCAAATGCACGGGAGAACAAATGAGAAGTTACTTGCCAGGTCTAGCCCGTTGGCTAGACTTACAAAGCACAGGATGGTAGAAGCAGGCACTCAGTATCAACTTCCACGAGCGCCGCTGAATAGCGTGCGCTCCACAAGAAGCAGGAAATGGTGTCAATGGTTTGGCCGTAAACCGGACGTGCGTCGACGCGTTTCGCTCCTCCCACAGAGCGTCATCAAAGGACATCACATCCGGTCTAGAGCAAAGCAATTTATAGTGGGGGAATGACCTCCCACTGGGTGTAATCAATTGAAGAAAACCTACTTCCTGGTTAAACATCATTGTCCTGATTACCATCCAAACTTTATTGAAAAAAGAGAGACAAAAGATTGCTGCCATCTTGTGGATACAATCAAAAATGACTCAAAAAATTAATACAAATAATTGAATATATATATATATATATATATATATATATATATATATATATATATATATATAAAATATATATGTAAAATTAGGTCTCACTACTAAAATTAAGATTGACGTAAAGATGAAAAAATAAAAATAAAAAATAAAATAAAATAAAAAATAAAATATAAAAATAAAAATAAAAATGAAAAATAAACATTAAAAAAAAAAATATAAAAAAAAAAAAAAAAAAAAAAAATTTACCAATTGGATAAAAAACTATTTAAATCCAGCTCAATGTTCAGCCCCGCCGGGCTTAAAGTGCGAAGCATATGAATCCATTGGGATTCATTTTGCAAAATTAATTGTTTGAGATTAGACCCTCGCCAGTGTTCTTCAAGTGTTCTTCAACTTGTGATATAATCGAAAGTGATTGGACAGTCCATGGTGACGGTAGCCCTTTTTTATCCTATTAACATGTTCCCGAAGTCGTACTCCTAATTGTCTCGTGGTTCGACCGACATACTGAAACCCACAAGGGCAAGAAAGCAAGTAGGTAACATGCGTGGTCCCACATGTGATGAATTTAGTAATTTCATAGGACCTACCATCCGTAAAAGAACTGAAATGGGTCGTCTTTCTCCTTCTGAATTTGGACGTCCTACACATCTTACATCTTCCACAGCTGTAAAAGCCAGTCTGATTTAAGAAAGTTACAAGCTTCTTAGGAGGGTTAACTACATTATGTGCCAACTGAAGTCTTAGGGTGGGTGGTTTGGTGTAAATAAATTTTGGTTTCTTTGATAGCACCTCTTTTAATTCTCGATCTTCCAAAAGCAATGGCCAGTGTTTTTTAATGATTTTTTCAAATTCTTTAACCACTTGTCCCCCGCCCACTGTCAATTGACGGCGGGCGGAGGATACTCTCGTTCTGGGAGGACGTGATATGACGTCCTCCCTTTAAAACGAGCTAGGAGGCGCGCGCTCGCCGCCAGCGGCGCGCGCGTGCGCCCGCCGCGTTCACAAGGCCCCGGTGCGCATGCCCGGCGGCCGCAATTGCCGCCGGGCACCCGCGATTGCCCGGGAAACGAGCAGGAAAGTGGATCTCTGTGTGTAAACACAGAGATCCACGTCCTGTGAGGGAGAGGGGACCGATGGTGTGTCCCTTGTACATAGGGACAACCATCGGTCACCTCCCCCAGTCAGTCACCTCCCCCCACAGTAAGAACACATTGAGGGAACATATTTAACCCCTTCCCGCCCCCTAGTGGTTAACCCCTTCCCTGCCAATCACATTTATACAGTAATCAATGCATTTTTATAGCACGGATCGCTGTATAAACGTGAATGGTCCCAAAAATGTGTCAAAAGTGTCCGATGTATCCGCCGCAATATTGCAGTCACAATAAAAAATCGCAGATCGCCGCCATTACTAATAAAAAAATAAAAAAATAAAAATGCTATAAATCTATCCCCTATTTTGTACACGCTATAACTTTTGCGCAAACCAATCAATACGCGCTTATTGCGATTTTTTTTTTCACCAAAAATATGTAGAAGAATACGTATTGGCCTAAACTGAGGAAAATTTTATTAAAAAAAAAAAAATGGGTATTTATTATAGCAAAAAGTAAAAAATAGTGTTTTTTTTCCAAACTGGACGCTCTTCTTTTGTTTATAGCACAAAAAATAAAAACCGCAGAGGTGATCAAATACCACCAAAAGAAAGCTCTATTTGTAGGAAAAAAAGGACACAAATTTCGTTTGGGAGCCACGTCGCACGACCGCGCAATTGTCATTCAAATTGTGACAGCGCTGAAAGCTGAAAAATGGCTTGGGCAGGAAGGGGGTTTTCGTGCACAGTAGAGAAGTGGTTATACTGCCGGTTGTAGCCAGTAAGAAAGGCAAGACCAAAGTCTTTTTTTTTCTTCTCTTTCTTTTTGAATAATTCATTTCTGTCTAGTAAACCAACCGTAGTTTTGACCTTGTTTAAATTTTCCAGATTATATCCTTTTTCATGGAATCGTTTCAATACAAGATCCGCTTGTGCATTATAATCGTCAATCTTATTGCAATTCCTCCTTATTCTAATCATCTGACTCTTGGGAATGCCACCTAACCATCTTGGATGATGGCAACTTCCAAGAGGGATGTAGCCATTCCGATCTACACTCTTAAAAAACGTTCTAGTGAATAACCGATTTCCCTCCTTGAAAAGTGTTAGATCTAAAAAAAATTATAATTTTTTTTTTTAAATGTAAATTTTTATTTTATTTTTTAATTTTGACCTCTTGTTGACTGTAAGTTTCAGAGAAGGAGATACCATAGGGATTATCACTCAGACTGCTCAAAAAATTCTGGAAGGACTCCTGTGTCCCATCCCAGATAATCACGATATCGTCGATATATCTTTTGTACAATCTGAGTTCTGGTATATTCACATTGTAGATGGCCTTACTTTCCCATAGGCTCATGAAAAGGTTAGCAACTGAGGGGGCATATTTAGCCCCCATAGCAACACCCTTTTTTTGTCTATAGTAGACTTTTTCATGCCAAAAGAAATTATGGCTCATTGCCAAATCAAGAATTTGGAGTAAAAATTTTCTTTGTTTACGTTTCATATCAGTTTTCTTTAATGCCCATTTTACAGCCTCTAGGGCATGGGGTTGCTGAATATTAGTATACAAAGAGTTGACATCAACACTGGCTAAAATACAGTTGGAATCCACTGTTAACGGTGCGATTAGCTCGATCAAATCTTTACTATCTCTCAAATATGCGGGACATGCCTTAGTAAGTGTCTGGAGAAAGAAATCAAGGTATTCACCAACCCTAGAGAACAAAGAATTCACTCCACTCACAATGGGTCTACCTGGAGGTTTAACAGGATCCTTGTGAATCTTCGGTAGTTGGTAAATCACCGGAACCTTAGGTGCATCGGGAATAAGATATCTTGCCTCTTTCTTCTTAAGAATACCATTCTCAGTGGCTTCTTGGATGAGACCCTTCAGTTTCAATCTAAATTTCTTAGTAGTATTACCTTTAAGTCTTTCATAGGTATCCTGATCGCCAACCAATCTATTTAGTTCCTCCAAATAGTCAGATTTATTCAAAATGACAACCCCCCCCCCTTTATCAGCTGACCTGATAACAATGTTCTTATTCTTCTCCAATAGTGCAAGCCCATTCGAACAATCTTTATTATTCTGATGTGGACGCAAAATTAATTTATCCAAATCTTGTTGAACCAAGGATTTGAAAACTCCTACAAAATGATTGTTAGCATTTTTAGGGTTAAAGACAGAATTGTTCCTAAGGGAGGTATGTTGGTACTCCTCTAGAATAGGATTCGCTGTTGCTGGATTTTTTGAAAAAAACTTTTTAATATTAATTTTCCTGATGAACTTTTGAAAATCTATATAGACATCAAATTTGTTAAAATTTCTATCAGGAGCAAATTTGAGACCTAAACTTAAAATAGATAGTTCCTCTTTGGAAAAAATGGCATCACTTAAATTAAAAATTCCCTCCATTAACTTGATCCTGCTCTTTTCCTTTTGGCTTTGGCCTCCTCTGCATCCTCTTGTTCTTCTCTTTTTTCTCCACCTCCATGCGATTGGGACATCAGGGGGAACCAAGGTCTCCATTCTTCTTCCCTCCTGTCTAATGCGCTGGGGTCCTTCCCCCGACCCCTCGGTGTCTGAGCACCTCTCCCCCTCGTCATCGGAGGCCCCCCAGATCCTCTCCTCTGAAAATCCCCTCTATTGTTGGGGTGACCACCCCTGCCTCTGGAGGGCGGAGGGTAGTAACCGGACAGACCAGGTGATGCATAGGTACCACCATAAGGTCTGCCGTACCCGCCAGCACCACCATCATCATGCCCACCTCCTCCTCCCCTACCTCTGGTCGGTGGTGGATAATAACCATATTGACCAGGAGCTCCTTGTGGTCTAGCATAACCACTGTTGGAATAATCATGACCACCTCCTCCTCCACGAGGTCCATAGCCCCTTTGGCCATGATTACCTCTCTTAGGGGGAAAATGGTCATATCTCAGGGGTTCAAACCTATTGTGGGTAGGTACCCCATAGTAGGAGTTGGAGGAATCAGACTGATGGCTCAAATTGGAATAATCCTCCTGTGAACCAGCATGATTAGGGACAGGGGTTTGACTAGCAGTGGGGACTTGTTCTAGATCATCCACCATAGCTGCAATTTCACCAGCTTCCTGCCATTTGTAGACTTTGAGAGTTTTATAGTCGTTGGTATCTCTAAGAAATTTTTTCATTTTTTTCTTTTGAGTATCCTTATCCAACTTGTCTACAAAATCTTGAAGCTGTTTCAGCTTATCCTTATGTTCCCCAGAGGCAATAAGAGGACCCAGTTTAGATTGAATAGTGCCAATAGTTTGAGTTTCTTCTGTTTCCTTGCAATCAACATTTCCAGAAGTTTCCTTTCAGTGTGATTAAAAAAGGAAAACCACTCAACCTCGAGATCTTCATCAGTGAGACCATCATTGGGAGCAAGGTCCCACCTAAGTCTTCTAGGTGTAATCTTATCCTTGACATATTTCCCAAGTGTGAAAACATCCCACCATGTTCGAATTTGTTTGTCTAAAGCATTTTTCAGCTGTTTAAAGTCCTGATTAACATCAGAATGAATAATGGTGGATGAAAAGAAATCATCAGCATTAAGATTCCTATTATTGATGAATGAAAATATTTCCATAGCTGCCAAATAGCTTCCAAAAGGGAAGAAAATATATAAAACACACAAAAAAGGCGCTGGAATAAATTATATAAATGAATATGTGAAATAAATGTGCAGCAGCTAAACAGCAAGTGCTAAAACTTGAATAATGTGAAAACGTGAATTTAACTATAGCGCTAGCAAAAAACACACAAGAAAAAAACAGGAAATGTCCAATAATATCTCAATGTGAAAAACAAATAGTCAATGTATAAATCTTCTTGCAAATTGTGAAAAAATAGGCTCAAAATAAATAGGCAGCAAATGATCACAAATAGTCCTGCAGATGTCACAAGCTCAGATGGATTATAGTCAAACGATCCACTCACCATTAGTAGAAGGTGCTTACTTCCAAGGACAAGAATGATGAGTTCAGATAAACACAAAATCCAAATAAAAATGACTTACTGGAAACTAGTAGAGTGAGGTTCAAATGCACGGGAGAACAAATGAGAAGTTACTTGCCAGGTCTAGCCCGTTGGCTAGACTTACAAAGCACAGGATGGTAGAAGCAGAGACTCAAAGACTCTGACGTGTTTTCAATTTTCCTGGGTGGGCTCGATGTATCACTCTACTCATACCTCCTACTCCAGGGGGGTGAGCGTGTTGATACACCGGTCCATAGACTTTCAACTGTATTTATTGTGTTTATGCTGTGTAGACTATATCAGGTTAAATGTATTTTGGCAGCAGTGTATACGTGCATTGCTGGCACCCTTGGTTCCTGAGAGGAAGACTACAGCCAATTAGACCTGCATAGAGCGGCAATTTCCTTGCTCACATATTGCAGGCAAGTGCTTTCGTAGAGCAGTAGAAACTATTGTGCGTTTAAGGGGGTCCCGGAGGCCCCTAATGTTCCAAAACACTATCGGGATAGCCATCTGTCCACATTAGTAGAGAGGTACCAGAACACTAGTTATAAAGCAGGCACTTCGGTGTCTCCCCCTGCCCAGCCGAGCAAGGGGACAAAGATTGCCCAGGAAGGCCTCGGAGGAAGGGCCACCCCAATATGTCAAAATGTCTCCATATGTCAAGGGCGCAGTGGTGTGATGTCTGGGTAAGATTGCTGGAACCATGACTGTAAAGAACTGGAACAAAAAGCAAGAAAAACATAAAAATAACTTTGGCTCTGTTATCACTTTGATGCAATAGAGCAATCCCCCAGAGTAGGGTGTCCTTTAGGGGGATGCTGGCAAGTGATGCATCATGCTTGTAGGAAGCAACAGGCTTCGCTAGGGCTAACCGCCCGTGGTCATTAGGAGCTTCCCAACTGACCAGTGGTAAGAACAATTGTCTAAGAGCTATTATTGCTCTCATTTTGTAATCCACAAGTAAACCAATCTCGTATCGAGTGTACGCTCATGGTGAAAACAGGGTAAAAAGGTCTCCCAGCCGGAACCACAGTATTCCTGATGTTTAGGTACTGTGGTCATCCATGTTATGTCCTCTGTGCAGCCGTGTACATTTAAGAGCATCAGTCCTCTACTGCCGCATTTCTGCTGGCCTGGCAGGGCACTTGCACGTTGGCATCCAGCCAGTCAGAGGCCTCCATGGCAGTATCAAAGAAGTGGGCTTGTCCCCTGGCCAAAATGCGGAGCCTGGCGGGAAACAACATGCCATACGTGGCCTGCAGACGTTGAAGTCTTTTCTTGACCTCTGTAAATTTCGCTCTGCGCTGCTGTATTTCTGCCGAGAAATCCGGATAAAAGGAGATTCGGGTGCCATTAAATTGGATGTTTCGGCGTTCCCTGGCAATCCGGAGTACAATCTCCCTGCCCTTGTAGTTAAGGAGTCTGGCAAGTAGAGTGCAGGGTGGGTGACTTGGCGGAAGAGGCCTTGGAGGGACCCTGGGCACACGCTCCACAGAGTACATTGGCGTGAATGCTTTCTTCCCAAACATGTCTAGCAGACATTGTTCCACGAATTTCGTGGGATCCCTCCACTCCACCTTTTCCGGGTGTCCCACTATCCGTATATTGTTCCGCCTCAAGCGGTTTTCAATGTCATCTGTTTTAAGTTCAGTGGCTTTGGCAATGCGCCATGCTGATTGCACTTCTCGTGTCAATGGCAGAAGCTTGTCCTCTATATCACTTATGCGGCTCTCTGCTGCATTGGCACGCTCCCTCATTTTTTGCATGTCATGGCGGATCAATCTCACCTCCTCCTTCAAGCCCCCAAAATGTTCCTTTAACATGTCCACTGAGGCAGTGCATTTGTGCACAGCCTTAAGTATTGCAGCCAGCGTGGGTTGATCATCATCATCTTCCTCCCCCTCTCCCCTCTCCATGTCAGTAGCCTGCTGATCACTCACTCCGGATGGGTCCTGTATAAACTGCTCTCCCTCCTGAGTGTCATGAAAGATGGCAGGGGTGGTATCTAGGCTCTCCTCCTGGGGCTGCTCAGCTGCCTCAGTCAGCTTTTTTGTATAATGAAAAATGTCTCGTGGGGGATCTTTCCCTGCAGCTTTAGGGGTTTTTGGTGGCTTACCAGCTCCTTTCTGTGTCTCCACACGCGGGCGCTGGGAGGAGGCGGTCGCCGCCGCGCCAGGTTGGTCTGACTGCATGCCTTCTTTCTCCTTGCGGGTTACCATATCGCTGGATCTATTCCCCGAGGACGCTAGTGATGTCCGCTGTAGCTTCGGCAGGTGTGCTGAGAAGATTCAGGCTTTTTTACCGTCTGGGAGTAGGGTAGATTAAGGATCGTTCTCGGGAGCTCTGTGAAACACTCCTGTTCACATGCCGCTCTTGGCCACGCCCCCAGTGGCCCCACATCTATAGTTTCCTACAAAATTTAACCATGTTCTTCTGGGGCTAGACAAACTAAAATCACTCAGTGATAGAGCATTACTTAAAAGACAAAATTTTGTCATATATCTCATCATCATAGAGTATGGAAATATGCCGCTCAATAATGTTCTTAATTTTTCTGAATCCAAGAATATGGGGTAGAAAAAAAACAGAATCCTAACAGACGCCCGTCTTTTCCTTTTGTCCTGTAAAAGATCACTCCTCTGAACTTTATCTACAGCGTCCACCGCTCTACGGACTGTGCCAGTGCTGTACCCTTGCAAAAGGAACCTCTCACTCATCTCCCTCTTTTCTTCCTCAAAGTCCACATCTTCACTGCACATTTTCCTTAGCCGTATAAACTGTCCTACTGATATCCCACGAATAACATGGTGGGGATGTCCAGAATGAGCATGAAGGAGTGTATTGCCTGGCAGCAGTTTCCTATACAGATTGGAAACTACTCTACCATCTCTACCTGAGAGAGTAACATCTAAGAAGGGAATGGATTGACTGCTCATCTGCCCGGTGAAACACAAATTCAAATAATTGTCGTTGAAATAGTGTAAAAGCTCATCCAAATTATTAATATAGCCCGAACAGATGAACAGCAGATCGTCAATATACCAAGGGTATAGTTTAATGATCGAAAGGAAGGGGTTTACGTTCTGTGACAGAGCTCCTGCCATCCTTCGGCAGAATCACAAACATCCACCCTCCAGCGAGTTGATCCTGCTCCCCACACGGCACCAAACGCTAGCCAGACCACCAGACCGCCGCCTGAAGATAGTATTTCCAGTGTCTGAGGCTGTCTGGAAGACAGGCCGTGGCTCCAGCCTAACTCCCGGAGCGGCGGCCATCTTGCTGCACCCGGCCGCGGCTCCGGCCCTCAATCCTGGCTTCTCGGACCCCCCTGGAGCCGGCTATCCCTCCTCGCAACAACCGGAGACCACCCTCCATCCGGGGCTCCCATCTACACCCCTGCACGGCAGCCTGCAAGCACAAAAACGGCTCCGGCCCTGCGATCGGCGGCCATCTTGCTACACCCAGCTGCGGATTCAGCGCTTGATTCTGGCCTACCAGACCCCCCCGTGGCTCGGCTTTTCCCCCCACACAGCATCCGGAGCCCACCCTCCATCAGGGGCTCCCACCTACCCCCCACAGCGGCCGGCAGGAGGAAAAACGGCTCCGGCCCTGTGAACGGCGGCCATCTTGCTTCACCCGGCGGCCACCTTGCTCACCATTCTGCCCCCCCCTGAGACTGGTAAACCACCCCTGGAAGCTGGAGCACTCTGGCCGGCCGGGTTGTGACCCCCAGGGTTGAATAGCTTGACTTTACTCCCTGACTGATGATAAAATCACAGCCCGGGAGGCGTGGCTTAGCAATGGCCGAGTAAAGAAGGGCACCGACAGAGCTCCCGGCCTAACCTGATACACTATGGCCATTACCTGCCATGTAACTCATGTGGGCACGGCATGAGCACCCCAAATCAATACAGGACACGTTCGACCTCAAGAGGGACCAGATCCCAGAACTCGCAGACCAGTATCCATAACTTTTTCGGAGGTACACCGAGGCAAGCAACGGGCGCCATAGAAGCCGCTCCACGTGGGCCGCACATGGAACGGAGCCAGGGCTTACCCCAAAGCAATCCGCCAACACCACCGGAGGACCCGGACTACCTTGCAGAGACACCGGCAGCATTCCGTACAGAGATGTCGGACACATCGCAAGGCCGATTAGACGACGACCTCCGCGCCATGCTGCGGGCCCTCCCCACCAGAGCCGACATTGAGGCCTTACCGACAAGGGCCGACATAGAAACGCTGATCCTAAGGATAGAGGAGACGCACAGCAGGGACATACAGGAGGTGAAAGCAGAGCTGCATACAGTGTCGGACCGTGTGACATCTGGAGAGTCACGGGTGTCGGCACTGGAGACATGCATACAGGCCCTGGAGCAGGCACAGGTATCACACACGATGGACTCCCAAGACATGCAATTGCACCTGGAGGAAATGGAAGACCGCAGCCGCTGCAACAACCTGCGGCTGCGGGGGATACCTGAGGCCACTGGCCCGGAAGACCTGGCGGAGACAGTGACCGCAATATTCCACAGACTGCTGGAGACCCCCCCGCCGACGCTTGAAATCGACAGGGTGCACCGCACACTGGGTCCCAGATCCACCGACCCAGCCAGGCCACGCGATGTACTATGCTGCCTCCACCACTTTACAATTAAAGAAAACATACTACGAAAGGCCTGGGAAGCGGGCGATATCGAATTTGATGGGGCCAATATCCAGATCTTACCGGACTTATCCAGGGCAACCCTACAGCGCCGGGCTATGTTAAAGCCAGTATTGGAATCGGCGAGGAGACGAGGATACACCTACCGCTGGGGATACCCTCTGGCGGTAATCTTCCGAACGGCGCAGACCTCCTTCACCCTGAGAACGCCTGCAGACCTGCCGGGATTCTTCTCCTTTATAGGCACAGAACCAGTCCAGGTCCCCAATTGGCTAATGAGGCTACCGAAGGCACCGGGTCGCTCGGGTCCAGCTACGGGCAGATACAACCAACCACCGCGCTCGCAGAGGAACCGAGGCCGATCCCGCTCCAGCGCCGCCGCCGCAGTAGTCGATGGTACACGTGAGTCCTGATTACTGCAGAGCTGCCTATACCTGTACCCATTGTTTGTAACGCATAGGCCATCGAACTTACCTTGATGCTACCCCTCGTTTTCTGCCCCCCCCTCCCCTCGCTTGTCGCGGAGGACCCGCCGGGGGTCTGGTTTTGTGTCCGGGCCGCCCCCACGCCTCAGAATTTGAATGGGGAGAATGGTCCGCCATGGTGCAACGATGCACACCTACCCCCCTTTCCCCCAACACTTTGCATACTACAAACCGAGACTCCCACTAAGAGAAATGCCTTTCACACCGCAGACCCCCCCAGAACTGAACACAAGGGTTACTCCGGGTTCACTATGACCCCCCTGGAATCTTTGCCCTTTTTGCTTTTTTGTTGTCTGGAGGGGTGGAGTCACAAAGGGAGAGAAGGACAATACGTCCCCCACACCCCCCCGGGGACACATGCAGGAGATCATATTCTTGCAGCACTATCCCAGGTGGACTACCGAACCCCAATCTACCAGATCACCAAACTGGAGCACCACCCCTACCGGCATCATCCTTTGCTCCACAAGCTTAGAATTACACATGTACTTACCTGGCTCCACCATCATGCCAGCTGGGTCATAGCCACCTACTCAGAAAGGAGCTAACAGATGACAGGCGCCAAGATACCTTTTAGGTAACAAGACCCACGCCCACAGATGTGACTCGTGGGGGATCACGGAGGAGCAAAACATATACTGGGTGGTTGCTCGGGTAGGGAATGGGGTTTGGACCCCATCGGAAGACAAGATGCATCCTTGGAGGGTATTTGGGGGTGGGAGAGGTGCGGTGCCAGACGGAAAGGGGAGACATAAATGGGGGGGGGGGAAATAATAATGAAACCGCACCAAATTGCTCAGGACCATAAATTATTGTGGGGAATTTCTCTGGTGCGGGTTGGGGGGGGTTGGATTATGTGGGGGAATAATTTGTTGACAGATGTAACCTATGCATTTAAGCTAATGTTGTTTTGTTGATACCGTCTTTCTGGTTAAAGTTTTCTTTTCGATAACTAGAAAATGAGTACATATTGAATTTACATGTCCTTGTGTTATATTATATATTATAGCCTGACATGTACAAACCACTCTACGATACACCATTGAGCACGTATGCCCACACACTCTTATACAAGCAGAGGCCGGGTGGTTGGGGAGGGACCGGGAGACTCGCAGGGACCCTTGCTGATTTCACCCCCACATAGGACGACGCACGATACCCAGGACACCTGGAGAGCGTCTTTGCAAATATTTTGCACGCACATTAGAGCACCAGCTAAATTGGTAGGCAACCGCTAGAGGCACTAGGCTACCGGTGGGCGCATTTCATACCCTTTTAGTACTGGTTGAATATACCTATCTTTATCTACTACATTCTTATCTCTATTCTATACCTCTCTCTAACTCTTTACTGTACTTCCCTACCCCCCACACCCCCCCCCCACGAACATGGATGACATTACTATTGTCACTTTAAATGCGAAGGGACTCAACATCCCAGAGAAAAGGAGAATGTTCCTTAATGATATGCGACGCCTAAAGGCAGACATCGTTCTCTTGCAAGAGACACACTTCCGAGAAAACACACTCCCGATCCTCAAGAATAGATACTACCCGACGGTGTATCACTCGACCTACAAAGAATCCATATCCCGAGGAGTTTCAATATTAATTTCAGCCAAAATCCCATGGTCCCTGACAGACATACTGACAGATCCGATGGGAAGATTTCTATTCCTCAAGGGCCAAATTGGTGGCATCAAAATAACACTAGCAAACCTTTACGCCCCAAACACCCAACAAGATACGTTCCTAACACGACACTTGATCAAACTACAAAACTTTACTGAAGGGCAACTGATAGTGGGAGGAGACCTGAATATCCCCCTAATACCCGAGGAGGATACCTCAACGGGGAGTTCATCAACCCCGAGAAACACACGCAAGACCATCCACATAGCACTTCAGAGATCACAGTTAATAGACACATGGCGCCTCTTTCACCCTGGCAAACGAGACTATACGTACTACTCGCGTCCCCACAACACATATTCACGCATTGATTACCTGTTGATACCACACAACCAACTTCACGCCGTTAGAAACACCTCACTAGGATCAATCACTTGGTCCGATCACGCCCCAGCTATCCTGAGTTATGCCCTGACAGACTTCCAAAAAAATCAAAGGAAACCGTGGAGGCTTAATGAAAGCCTTCTGAAAGACCCAGACACACTAGCAGAGGTGACAAGGGAAATAACCAACTATTTTCAAACCAATAGCGACTCAGAAAGTGACGAAGGCCTAGTCTGGGAAGCACACAAAGCGGTGATTCGCGGAATACTTATAAAACACGGCGCAAGACTAAAAAAACAAAGGACAGCCCAATTGACTTCTCTCCTCAGCAGACTTCACACCCTAGAAATCAGACACAAGCAAACCCCGACTGACCAGATAGGGAACGAACTGGACGCATTACGCACGCAAGTCACTGACCTGTTAAATTTTAAAGCAAAGACGGCACTACAAATATCACGTAAAAGGATTTACGAGTCAGGCAACAAATGCGGCAGACTACTAGCACAGTCATTACGGGACCAAAGAACAGCGTCATACATACCCTCCGTACGCTCGCCATCGGGACAGAAGATAACCTTACCACAACATATAACACAGGAATTTAAATCCTACTATGAATCGCTCTACAACCTGTCCAACACGCCACCATCATTAGAACACATAACAGATTATATTACTACTTCCCGTATGCCCACCCTCTCCACTGACACCCGAGATCTGTTAGAAGCCCCTATCACATTATCGGAGGTACAACTTGCGCTGAAAAGCACTAAAATCGGAAAAGCCCCAGGGCCGGACGGACTCACGCCACACTACTACAAGACACTATTACCAGTATTAGGAGGACGCCTAGTTAATGTGCTTAACGGCCTCACTAAAGGAGGGAAACTACACGCCACCACATTACAAGCACAAGTATCCATCATCCCGAAAGAAGGCAAAGACCTGACCAACTGCGGAAGTTATAGGCCTATCTCCCTACTTAATTCGGACCTCAAACTATTCACCAAAATAATAGCGACCAGAATACAGACTCACCTGCCCCACCTAATACACTTAGACCAGGTGGGATTTGTCCCCACAAGAGAGGCAAGGGACAATACCACTAAGGTCTTGAATCTACTACATACGGTCACCCGCACCCAAACGCCCAGTGTTTTTATAAGCACGGACGCTGAGAAAGCGTTTGATCGGGTTAGTTGGGCCTTCATGTTTGCCACGTTACGGCATGTGGGACTGGGAGACAACATGCTAAAATGGATAGCCGCAACCTATGAAAAACCATCTGCCAGAGTGAGGGCTAATGGAGTGCTCTCAGACCCTTTCCTGATTACAAACGGGACAAGGCAGGGGTGCCCGTTGTCCCCCCTTCTATTCGCCCTCACTCTGGAACCATTCCTATGCCACGTGAGACAAAACCCCAATATCTCAGGAGTGAAAGTGAGGGAGATAAGCGGACTTGGTTATTGTAATCATTCAAGCAATATTCACACTTTATGTTTTTAATACTGTAACAAATTGTTATGTTTTGATACATATATATTTTTTGTACAATAAAATTCAAAATTTATTCTTTATCTTCATAAATTTGTTGCCGTTAAAGTCCCATCCTATGTGGGGGGTTTTCCTCTCTTGATTTCTAATTTAGGGATGTTGGCAACTATTCAGGTCCAATTTGATGTTCACACCTCTATTTATAACAAACGCAACATAAGGTATCGGCGTACGCTGACGACCTCATGTTCACACTTACCACCCCCTCAATCTCCCTCCCCAACCTCTTACAAGAATTTAAGATATATGGAGCCCTCTCCAACTTAAAAATTAATTTTACTAAATCCGAAGCGATGGGAGTAGGAATACACACAGCACAACTTGCACGTCTACAATCAAGTTTCCAGTTGAAATGGACACAGACAGCCCTAAAATATTTAGGTACTTGCATCCCTCGCACGCTCCCACGGTTATATGAGCTGAACTTCCCACCACTCTTGAAAACAATCAAAATACTACTTAAAAAATGGCACACCGGTCTACATTCATGGATAGGTCACTGCAACATCCTCAAAATGATGATACTCCCAAAATTCCTTTATCTCATGCAGGCGATACCTATTCACATTCCCACACTCTACTTCAAACAGATACAAACCATGTTTACAGACTTTGTATGGGCTAAGAAAAGACCACGACTCTCTTATAAACTCTTAGTTCTACCTAAACAACATGGGGGACTCGCGTTACCAAACATTCGTACATACTACCAAGCAGTACACCTGGGCAGGCTTATAGACTGGTGCCGTCACCAGGAGACTAATCTCTGGACACAACTGGAGCAACATCAAAGCGAGACTCCGCTTGGTAGGGCTCCCTGGTGCTACCCGTCCCTGCCAGCGGAAATCAAGCGACACCCGCTAATAGGAACCACAACACAGGTCTGCGCACGTCTCCTCTCGATGACCCCCATATCATCCCCCAATTCACCCCTCTTCCCCATTTTGGGAAACCCCGAATTTGCACCAGGATTACATGACGCGGAATTTAAAAGACTGAGAGACGAGGGCACACACCAGGCCTCCCACTTTAGTACCAATGGTCGTTGGCCCACGATAACAGAACTTTCAGACACCACAGACCATTTCGGCTGGACTTCTTGAGAGCAGCCAACTGAGCCACTTCTTACACTCCCTGACAACCCCCCCGACAACACCCCTTCCCCTCACAACACTAGAAGAACTCTGCAACACATCGGGTACCATAACGCACACACTCTCACAAACCTACAGCCTGCTAAACGTACCACAAACAGACTTTACCCCGCCAGGGCTGACTAAATGGGAAACGGAACTGAATTGCCACTTCAGCACAACTAAGAAACAACGAATAATTAAATACTCTCACAAATCGTCGATATGCGCCAAAATCCAGGAGACTAACTATAAGCTACTGTCAAGATGGTACAGAACTCCAGACCTGCTCCACAGATTCTTCCCGACAACGCCGGACCTTTGCTGGCGGTGTCGAGCAGAAAAGGGAACACTGCTGCACATATTCTGGGCCTGTCCTTTACTACACCACTTTTGGAAAGTGGTTCGAGAAGTTATACAAAAATTTACAGACAACCCCATACCAGTAGACCCCGCTTTCTTCCTGCTCCACGCATCAGACACTCCGGAAAAAACATACAAAAAATCGGTAATCAGACACTTGCTAGATGCAGCCAAGGCCTGCATACCGATAAGGTGGAAATCCACAAGCCCACCTACCATAGCATCATGGATAGCGAGAGTGGAGGAAATAAGATATATGGAGGACCTCGTCCTCACAGCCCAGCATAGACAAGAAACATTCTCCAACACCTGCCAGTTGTGGATTATCTTCATCTACTCGGCAGAGGGCCAGGCGCTGAAGGGAACCTCACCAGACTCACGGAGTTGCACTCCGTCACCGCCAATCCCATCTGACACGCATGTTTGAATTACTGATGACCCATGTTCGTGGGTCCCAGTACCCCCAAACCACCCCCCTATCCGCCACCCAACCCACCTTCCCACTACAGCTCCCAAAAGAAAAGCAAGGGGAGAGGCGCCTCTGAGTGCAGATGTTTAAAACAATTTAATAAGAGATTGCAGTACAAGCAACTCACATTTTACTGGATAAAAACAGGCATTGTACGATTTCCATATGTAGAAGAGGGTATCATCAGGTCAGTCATCAGCCTCCTTCTCCTGCTGGGGCGCTGTGTTGCTGGTTCTTCCTATCTGCACCGCTTTAGATGGATGGAATAGCCGGCGGCGGTGGAGATACTGCAGAGCACGGCCTGGGTGATGGTTTTTCCGGCAGGCGAGGGCCGATGACGTCACTGGCATGCGACGCGTTTCCTGAGCCGGCGTGCTGCGTGTGACGTGGCAGTCGCGCTCCTTTGTAAAGCTGGTGGGTGGGTTGGAGGAGCTGGTATTTGATGGACATAGAGGGGGCGGAGAAAGGACAGAGGGGCGGGGCTAGGGCACAGAGGCGAGAGGAGTGTCAGCAGAGAGAGCTCTGGTATTTGATGGACATGGAGGGAGCATAGAAAGGACAGAGGGGCGGGGCTGGGGGACGGAGGAGGGAGACGTGTCAGCAAAGAGAGCTATTAGTCATGGCATGATGGTAAAGCCAGATAGAGTATATAAATAGTGGTTTTAGAACGGAATAAAGAACACTATGAGTAGGGGTACTATGAGTAGGGGAATGCAATAAATTATGTGGTATGAACAAGAATAAGAATAATTTTAAAGAATTTTAGAGAAATTTAAATAAATTTAAAAGAAAGGGCAATTACTTGGAAAGGGATATGTTGAGGATGTAATGAGTATATTGTGAGGGGGTTAGCTCGGCAGCGGGTGTGTGTGACCCCCGGGATGGGCTCCCCACACAAAACAGGCCCAGCAAACGGAGGTTGTGGTTTTCAAAATCAAAAAGGTGCGGTTTATTTTCTATTTACAGTGACAAAACACAGCAAAGCAAAAGAAACATAACCAAAATAAATCCTGGTCAAGTTGACCTCTGACTAAACATACAGGTTTCCTAACTAACAACTGGGATCAGCCTAGTGCTGTCCTAGTCCCTAAGTCCCTGGTTTTAAATGTCCAAGCAAATAGCCACACAGGCTTTGTCTCACCGCACAGGGGTTCACTCTCCCTAGACAGTCCACACAGGTCTGGTTCCAGGCATGAGCTAACCCCTAATGAAGCTGGGAGTTCTTATAGAGGCCTAAACGAGCTGACAAGCTTCAGCTGGTCTCATCAACTCCCTGTCTGCACGACGCCCAGCCCTCTCCCTAGAGGTATGAGTCATCCATGAGCCCACTAGCCTTATACAACTCTCCACCTAGTTGTATAAGTCGGCGTAAAGCCTGAATCTGGGCGAAATATATCTACCCCCCTGGATGCAACCAGGTGACTTTACCTTCCTGCTGTCACATACCCCCCCCTCTTGTTTTAACCTCGGGGTTGGAACACCAGCAATCAGGCATTCATGTACTCGAGACAAAGCATCCACATTCCCCATTTGAACGCCAGGGCGATGCTTTACTGTGAAGTTGAATTCCTGGAGGGCCAGGAACCACCTATTCACTCTTCTATTTGTTTCCTTGTTTTGAGCCATCCACTTTAACGGAGCGTGATCCGTAACCATGTCAAAGTGCCTACCTAGCAGGTAGTACCGAAGGGAATCTAGAGCCCACTTCACCGCTAAACACTCCTTTTCAACGGTGGCGTAATTTACCTCATGGGACTTCAACTTCCTGCTGAGGTAAATGACTGGGTGCTCTTCCCCGTTCCAGACCTGGGACAATACTGCTCCTAACCCCACATCTGACTCATCACTTTGTACGACAAAGTCTTTAGAGAAGTCGGGTGAGTACAACACTGGCTGGCTACATAAGGCTTGTTTCAAGAATTGGAATGCTGCCTCAGCCTCGGGGGTCCATTTAATCATGACCGACCCTTTCCCCTTCGTCAGGTTGGTTAGGGGCACAGCCTTAGAAGCAAAGTGGGGAATGAATCGCCGATAATACCCAGCGATTCCCAGAAAGGCTCGTACCTGCTTCTTGCTGTTGGGACGTGGCCAACTCTGGATGGCCTCGACTTTGTTGAGTTGGGGTTTTATTACTCCCCTCCCAATGGTGTACCCAAGATATTTGGCCTCCTCCTGCCCAATGGTACACTTCTTGGGGTTAGCCGTAAACCCCGCTTCCCGAACAGAGTCCAGGACTGCTTGCACTTTTGGCAGATGTGAGGCCCAATCTGTGCTATGGACAATTACGTCATCCAGGTAAGCCGCAGCATACTTCCGATGGGGCCTCAGCATCTGGTCCATTTTCCGCTGGAATGTGGCCGGCGCATTCTGTAACCCGAACGGCATTCTTTTATATTGGAACGCCCCGTCTGGGGTTACAAATGCGGTTTTCTCTTTGGCCGACTTGGCCAGGGGGATTTGCCAATACCCTTTTGTGAGGTCAAGAGTCGTCATGTATCGGGCTGTTCCCAGCCGGTCGATCAACTCATCTATACGTGGCATGGGGTAGGTGTCAAATTTTGTAACTTTGTTCAACTGACGAAAATCGTTACAAAATCGCCAGCTCCCATCCGGTTTAGGCACCAACACGATGGGACTAGACCAATCACTTTGGGACTCCTCTATCACCCCTAAGTTCAGCATTTTCTGTACTTCCTCCCGTATTGCCTCCCGTCGAGCCTCTGGGATCCGATAGGGTTTTAACTTCACCCTTTCACCGGGCGGGGTAATGATGTCATGCTCTACCCCAGATGTTTGTCCCGGCAGCTCAGAGAATACCTCCTTGTTGCGAAGCACAAACTCCTTAACCTCCTGTTGTTGGGGTTGTGACAAGGTGGCTGCTATTCCAACCTCAGGAATCACGCAACCAGTTTGAGCTGGTGACCAAGTGTCTGCGACTAGGGACTCTCTATCCCTCCAGGCTTTCAACAGATTAACGTGATAGATCTGTTCGGGCTTTCGCCTTCCTGGTTGTCTGACCTTGTAATTCACTTCGCTCACTTTTTCCATTATCTCGTAGGGGCCTTGCCATTTGGCAAGGCATTTACTTTCAACCGTAGGGACAAGTACCAATATCCTATCCCCCGGGGAAAAGGTACGGGTCTTGGCTCCACGGTTGTACACTCTCTGCTGTGCCAACTGCGCTTGGGCCAAATGTTCCTTCACGATGGGCATTACCTGTGCAATTCGATCTTGCATCAGGGCGACATGCTCAATCACACTCCTGTGGGGAGAACTCTCACTTTCCCAAGTTTCTTTGGCAATATCCAACAGCCCTCTTGGGTGTCTCCCATACAGTAACTCAAAGGGGGAGAATCCCGTAGAGGATTGGGGCACCTCCCTAATAGCAAACATCAAATAAGGAAGTAAACAGTCCCAATCCTTTCCATCTCTATCCACCACTTTCTTCAACATTTGTTTTAGGGTTTTGTTGAATCTTTCAACCAGCCCATCGGTTTGGGGGTGATACACAGACGTACGCAATTGCGTCACTTTGAACAATTTACACAGCTCTTTCATAACCCGGGACATAAAGGGTGTACCTTGGTCCGTAAGCAGTTCTTTACAAATACCCACCCAGCTAAAAACAAGAGATAGCTCTTTGGCTATGGTTTTGGCCGAGGTATTTCGGAGAGGGATCACTTCTGGATAACGGGTGGCATAGTCCATTATAACTAATATGTACTGGTGCCCCCTAGCGGACTTGATTATAGGACCTACCAAATCCATGGCGATCCTCTCAAACGGGACCTCAATGATGGGTAGAGGGACCAGCGGGCTACGGAAATGTGGCATCGGGGCCAACCTCTGACACACAGGGCAGGAGGAACAATAATTTTCTACGTCCTTCATCACCCCCGGCCAATAGAATCTCTGTAATACCCTCTCTCGGGTTTTCTCTGTCCCCAGATGACCTCCAAGAATGTGCCCATGGGCCAACTCCAACACCAACTTCCTGTAAGGTTTGGGCACCACAAGCTGCTCAACGGTTTCTTCTGCCCTTTTTGCCACCCGATACAGTAGGTCCTTCTCTACGCTGAAGTATGGGTAAGTGCAGGTATTATCTGGGTTCACTAACTCGCCATCTATTTTCACTACGTTTTCCCGTGCCTTTATTAGGGCGGGGTCTTTCAACTGTTCTGTGGCAAAGTTTTCCCTGTGAACCTCAAGATCAGAAAACTCCACAGACGGTAGGTTTTCGTCTGAGGAGGTGGGCTCCTCTCCAGTTTCTTGAGTCTCCCCTGCCAATACTGATAAGGGAAATTCCGGAGAGTCCTCACCACTCTCAGGGGAGTTCTGGCTATCACATTCCTGGTACATAGGGGCACCAGTGAGGGGCTCAGGATCATCCCACAGTTCCCAGAACTTCGGAAAATCCCTTCCCACAATGGCGTCATGCGGTAACTGAGATACTAAGCCCACTGGATGAGAGAGGGTACCTTTGGGGGTCTCGAAACACACTGTAGTCACTGGATACTCTCGGGTGTCCCCATGCACACAAATAACAGCTACCTTGCTATTCCCAGAGACCTCTGTTTTAACTAACTCAGCCTTTATCAGGGTCACAAGGCTACCTGAATCCAGCAATACCACAACATTTCTACCATTAACACACATTTTGCATAAATGTTTCTCAGTTCCTCGAATGGCAGTGCATGCGACTGTCGCACACAGCGACTGACGTCTGCCCGTCAGAAAGTCACACTGCATGGGTTCCTCCACAACCGGGCAATTGGCTGCAATATGTCCCGCTTGCCGGCAGCGGTAGCAAACGATCCTTCTTGCCGCCTCTTGAGCCGCTGATTTCCCAGGCTGTTCTCGCCAAACTTGGGGTAGAGCTCCCACCCTCTCACTCTCTCCACCCTCACCCCTTGGAATCCTCTTATCCGCCCCTGGGGATGGTCTGGTCTTAGGGTGGAAAGTCCGAGTGTCTCTGGAAGAGGCCGTCAGGTTCTCTGTAGCCAAGTATTTCTCCACACGATCCACAAGACCATCGGCCGTCTCTGGGTCTCCATGGCTTACCCACTTTTGGATGGCAGTAGGAAGAGCTCTCAAAAACCGATCCATTACAACACGTTCCACAATCTTTGGTGCGGACAAAGTCTCTGGCTGTAGCCACTTTCTGCTCAGGTGAATGAGATCATACATTTGAGACCTGGGGGGTTTTCCAAGCTGGAAAGTCCAGTTATGCACACGCTGAGCCCGGACAGCCTGGGTGACACCCAGCCTTGCCAAAATTTCAGCTTTTAGCATCACATAGTCTTTTGCTTGGTTAGGCTCTAGGTCATAGTAAGCTTTCTGCGATTCACCAGTTAACAGAGGAGCCACCAGTCCAGCCCACTGCTCCTCAGGCCACTTTTCTCTTTCAGCGGTCCTTTCAAATGTGGTCAAAAATACCTCTGGATCATCCTCTCCAGTCATTTTTGTCAATAAACGACTCACCCCAAAGGACGCGGTATTAGTGGGACGGCTTTCCTCACTGGTCTGCGGACGTTGCTGCATTACTGCTTCCATTTGTTGTAGTCTCTGCTCTTGCTTCTGTAACAGGTCTATGAAGCGGGCCTCAGATTGCTGCTGGGCTTGTTGCTGAGCTTCCAGACTCTGTTGGTGAGCTTGCTGCTGGGCTGCAAGGCTCTGTTGATGAGCTTGCTGCTGGGCTGCAAGGCTCCTTTGCAAACCTGCATTTGTCTGCTGTTGATTGGCATTTGCTAGAGCCAGCTGTTTCAGTATCTCCTCCATGCTGGCTTAAAAAAAAAACTGCCACTGGTTCTCCACCAACTGTGAGGGGGTTAGCTCGGCAGCGGGTGTGTGTGACCCCCGGGATGGGCTCCCCACACAAAACAGGCCCAGCAAACGGAGGTTGTGGTTTTCAAAATCAAAAAGGTGCGGTTTATTTTCTATTTACAGTGACAAAACACAGCAAAGCAAAAGAAACATAACCAAAATAAATCCTGGTCAAGTTGACCTCTGACTAAACATACAGGTTTCCTAACTAACAACTGGGATCAGCCTAGTGCTGTCCTAGTCCCTAAGTCCCTGGTTTTAAATGTCCAAGCAAATAGCCACACAGGCTTTGTCTCACCGCACAGGGGTTCACTCTCCCTAGACAGTCCACACAGGTCTGGTTCCAGGCATGAGCTAACCCCTAATGAAGCTGGGAGTTCTTATAGAGGCCTAAACGAGCTGACAAGCTTCAGCTGGTCTCATCAACTCCCTGTCTGCACGACGCCCAGCCCTCTCCCTAGAGGTATGAGTCATCCATGAGCCCACTAGCCTTATACAACTCTCCACCTAGTTGTATAAGTCGGCGTAAAGCCTGAATCTGGGCGAAATATATCTACCCCCCTGGATGCAACCAGGTGACTTTACCTTCCTGCTGTCACAATATATATATATATGTAAAAGTCCATATACATGCATATATACATATGAAAGAAGGGGGGCAGGCAAAAAGGTATCCCTATACATACATGTGTACATATAAAAGGAAGGGGGGGAAGCAAAAGGGTATATAATAATAATGATAATAATGGTGAGGGATGGAATGGGAATGGGAGTGGGAATAGAGTAAATATAGATAAGTACTAATAAATTATTAAAATTTAAAGGGTGAGGGAGGGGACGATGTGTGCGAATGGAATAAGGAATGGATGGGTAAAAAGGGGGGGAGGGGGGGGAGATCACATAGACACATGCATGTATGCGCCCATGGGAGTATTAGATGGGGTGACAGGTCAGAATGGTCACAGAAAGAGGAACTGAATTGCCACTTCAGCACAACTAAGAAACAACGAATAATTAAATACACTCACAAATCCTCGATATGCGCCAAAATCCAGGAGACTAACTATAACTAACTATAAGCTACTGTCAAGATGGTACAGAACTCCAGACCTGCTCCACAGATTCTTCCCGACAACGCCGGACCTTTGCTGGCGGTGTCGAGCAGAAAAGGGAACACTGCTGCACATATTCTGGTCCTGTCCTTTACTACACCACTTTTGGAAAGTGGTTCGAGAAGTTATACAAAAATTTACAGACAACCCCATACCAGTAGACCCCACTTTCTTCCTGCTCCACGCATCAGACACTCCGGAAAAAACATACAAAAAATCGGTAATCAGACACTTGCTAGATGCAGCCAAGGCCTGCATACCGATAAGGTGGAAATCCACAAGCCCACCTACCATAGCATCATGGATAGCGAGAGTGGAGGAAATAAGATATATGGAGGACCTCGTCCTCACAGCCCAGCATAGACAAGAAACATTCTCCAACACCTGGCAGTTGTGGATTATCTTCATCTACTCGGCAGAGGGCCAGGCGCTGAAGGGAACCTCACCAGACTCACGGAGTTGCACTCCGTCACCGCCAATCCCATCTGACACGCATGTTTGAATTACTGATGACCCATGTTCGTGGGTCCCAGTACCCCCATACCACCCCCCTATCCGCCACCCAACCCACCTTCCCACTACAGCTCCCCCTCCCCTTTTCTTTTTCTCTTTTCATACTTTTCTCTACTCTAATATTCTACCTTTAACCAATCCCACCCTAAACTGGGGGGATCTACTTTACTCTCTATTTTCCACCTTTTTTCTAACAAACAGGAAAAACCGGGGAACTGGGCCCATGTCCCCGGTACTGCACAACACGACAACCTCAAGCACAAACACCCTAACGGAGCAAAGGGAACCAACAGGCAGAACTAGATACCTAGGAAGGAACAAGTTGCTAAAACAAAATTAAAGACATCAGAGGTCACGAATAAAACTAACAATAGCTCAGACACACTAAATGACACTACACCATGGAGCGTAATCTCCACCAATTTGTCCACACTCAGATATGTTTAAACCCTGTTTTTCTTTTCCTTCCTACATTAAGACTGTGTGATGTAATGTATTCTGACTGTTTTGAATAAGTTGTTTGTCTTGATACCCGTACTACTTTGTAATGTATCGACCTGACAGGGTCCCTTTCCTTGTTATAAATAAAAAAAAGAAAAAAAGAAAAAGAAAGGAAGGGGTTTGTATCTCCAAAAATACGGACCCTCTCCCACCACCCCATATAGAGGTTTGCAAGAGGGCGTGAAAACCGAGCTCCCATGGCAGCTACGCATCTTTGGTGATAGAAACAACCATCAAAAGAGGAAAAATTTTAAACAATTAAGAATAAATTCCTTGTGTGCCCCAGAGTATTTACTGTAAAGATCTAAAAATAAACTACCTGCTTGTATGCCTAAAGCATGCGGTATGGAGGAGTAGAGACTGGAGACATCGCACAAAATTCATACATCACCATGTTCCCATGCAATACCATCAACAATCTTTAACAGTTGCTTAGCCTCTACTATTAGAAAGTGAGGCTAATGTGGTAAGATCTTTTTCAACCACCTTTTTAAAACAAATCTAAGCTTTTGCCTCTAGAGTTGACAGGATAGAAATCAGATCACAGCTTGAACAGAGCCTCCACTGGTGGAGTGTCTGTCATGGATATGCAGTAGTGTTTGTCTGTCAGCTTACCTTCCTTCCCATGTGTTCATCTAGAGACCAGACCTCCTTCACCTGGCTTCCTTTATAATCTCCTCCCAGCCTGACTCCACCCCAGGCCCTATCACTGAACACTATATTAACCTGTGCACTGCAAGCTTGCTTTGCTGATCAACGTGTTTGTTAGGCATTGTGTGTTTGGGTTCCTGCCTGCCGTGTGCTACGTCTGTCTCTCTGTTACGTTATTGGCTTGTCCCCGACCATCCCTGTCTGCTCGTGACCCTTGACCTTCGGCTCGTTCTTCGTTATCCTTGTCTGCTTGTGGCCCCTGACCTTCGGCTTGTTATTCGGTTCTCTCTATCGTGTGCTGCTGCTTCCCCTTATCCTACGGGGCGTGAGCTAGGAAACTCCAGGGGCCGCGACCTGGTCCCAGCCTGCAGCGTAACATCCTCACCACTAGAGGCCCTGGAGAAGACCAGCTGGGTCTTAGACTCCGCGCCCTGGGGAATCTTGGCTCTCGCTTCCGTTGGGATCCCGGTTGTGCTCCTCTGGTCCCGCTTTCCACAACCACCCAGTTTCCTATCCACAGAAGCCAGCCATAGGGTTCACTACCTCGCGGTGCACTCCTGTCCCCCTACGGTGTGCATCTGTCACCTGGCCACAGGTGACCCTGACAGTTTGATCAGCCATGAACCCGGCTGACATCCCGCTACCCGCGGATGATCCATTGCAGGGCATAGTTTGCAGACTTGAAACCCAGGAATCGAATCAGACTCAGGTGATGCGATTCCTCCAGGATCTGGCTTCTCGCTTCGAGCAGCTTCAGGCCTCCTTGGGAACCCTGAATCCGCAACCTCAAATACAATCAGCGGCTGCACCTATTGCACCAGTCGCAGCCACACACTCGCTACAACTGCCAGCTCCTTCCCGTTTCTCTGGGGACTCCAAGGCTTGCAGGGGGTTCCTTAGCCAATGCACGATTCATTTTGAGCTCCAGCCCCAAAACTTCCTGTCTGATCGGGCTAAGGTAGCCTATATCATTTCCCTCCTCTCTGGTGAAGCTTTAGCCTGGGCAGCCCCTCTGTGGGAACTGAATGATCCAGTGGTTTCTAGCCTGTCTGGCTTCTTGAAACTTTTTCGGAATATCTTCGAAGAACCGGCTCGTGTCTCTTCAGCGGCCAGCGCCCTTTTACGTCTCCGCCAAGAGTCTGCTTCTGTGGGACAGTATGCCCTTCATTTCCGCATACTGTCGGCTGAGTTGAGCTGGAACAATGAGGCCTTAGTCGCAACCTTTTTGCATGGCCTGTCTGATAGAGTGAAGGATGAATTAGCTGGAAGAACCATCCCCACTGATCTGGCCGGCATTATCTCCTTGTGTAACCAGATCGATAATCGCTTTCAGGAGAGGACCTTAGAAAAGCAACGCCAGCACTCCTTGGTTCTTAGTCAGCCTGAGCTCCCCTCTCTTCGACCCGTAGAGCATCTCCTACCAGCTGAGGAACCCATGCAGCTGGGTCGGACCAGGCTATCCCCCGAGGAACGTGCTAGGCGCAGAACTCTTGGTCTGTGTCTTTACTGTGGGGGCAAAGGTCATTTTCGTGACACTTGCTCTCTTTGTCCAGAAAAACGTTTGGGTCCACTTCATCTGGAAAGTGGAGTATTGGACCCAGAAATATCACCTTCCCCTTCTCGTCTTCTGCTTTCTGTGTTCCTTCATGTTGGTGCTTCTTCTCATTCGGTCTCAGCATATCTGGATTCCGGAGCCGCTGGTAATTTCATGGACTGGGAAATCGCATCGTCCATGAGACTTACTCTTTTGCCCCTCACCACGCCATTGGTGGTCTTGGCGATTGATGGTACTGTTCTCCCAGGGGGACCTATCCGCTTCCAGACCCTCCCTGTTAAGTTGTCGGTAGGGACACTCCACCAGGAGTGGATATCCTTCCTTATCTTACCCAAGGCCTCAACGCCTATAATTTTGGGTCTCCCATGGTTACAGCTCCATTCTCCTCATGTGGACTGGACTACTGGACAGATCCTGGCTTGGGGTCCCTCCTGTTCCTCGTCCTGCCTACCCAAGGTTGCCCCCTGTGAATCTGAGCCGGTCATTCATTCCAGGTTGCATAACCATTTACATTTCTCTGTCCCTAACCACTCTTGGACGCACAGCCAGGCTAGCTTGTCTACAAGTCCTGCAGTCGCTACGTCTTGCGATGCGATTCAGGTAGTCGCTACACCTGACTCAGCTATTCACTCTGCCTCTGTACTAGTTATGCCAGTCCAGCCCATGCCCAGTGAGCCTCTTACTTTTTCTTGTTCGGGACATTCTGCTTGTCCTTCAGCTATTCAGCTTGACTCCGGCGACATGTCACCTTCTAACCAACCTGACTTCAGGGTTCCACTGACATCTGCCCAGTCTGATGGTCCTGTGCAAGATGACCAGTTCCCCTTTAAGGGTCTAGGGGACCCTCCTCAGATTCCTGTTGATCCTCTCATGCCCTTGCTTATTCCTAGAGAGCCTTTGGTCCTCAATAGATCTTCTTGTCATCTCCCTACCTCGTTTTCGGTCTCTGAGGATAATTTTAAGTACGAGGTTAGACAAGTTCTGGATTCTCGGCTCTGCAGAGGCATTCTTCAGTACCTTGTGCATTGGAGAGGTTTTGGTCCTGAGGAGGCGTCTTGGATCGCTGCATCTGATGTCGCTGCACCTCATCTGTTGAGAAGGTTTCATCAGAGATTTCCCTTTAAGCCTGGGTTCAGGCGGGCCCATAAGAGGGAGGGTACTGTCATGGATATGCAGTAGTGTTTGTCTGTCAGCTTACCTTCCTTCCCATGTGTTCATCTAGAGACCAGACCTCCTTCACCTGGCTTCCTTTATAATCTCCTCCCAGCCTGACTCCACCCCAGGCCCTATCACTGAACACTATATTAACCTGTGCACTGCAAGCTTGCTTTGCTGATCAACGTGTTTGTTAGGCATTGTGTGTTTGGGTTCCTGCCTGCCGTGTGCTACGTCTGTCTCTCTGTTACGTTATTGGCTTGTCCCCGACCATCCCTGTCTGCTCGTGACCCTTGACCTTCGGCTCGTTCTTCGTTATCCTTGTCTGCTTGTGGCCCCTGACCTTCGGCTTGTTATTCGGTTCTCTCTATCGTGTGCTGCTGCTTCCCCTTATCCTACGGGGCGTGAGCTAGGAAACTCCAGGGGCCGCGACCTGGTCCCAGCCTGCAGCGTAACATCCTCACCACTAGAGGCCCTGGAGAAGACCAGCTGGGTCTTAGACTCCGCGCCCTGGGGAATCTTGGCTCTCGCTTCCGTTGGGATCCCGGTTGTGCTCCTCTGGTCCCGCTTTCCACAACCACCCAGTTTCCTATCCACAGAAGCCAGCCATAGGGTTCACTACCTCGCGGTGCACTCCTGTCCCCCTACGGTGTGCATCTGTCACCTGGCCACAGGTGACCCTGACAGTGTCATCCCCATCCTGGCTGAAAGCAGATTCCCACTGCAACTCCTCAAGACACTGAACCGCACATACATCCTGAAAATCCATGCACATAGAAAGCTCAGACTGGGAAGACACAGTAGAGTCTTGATTGTCCTGAAAGAAATATATCAAAAGTAAGATTACGTGCAAACTTATTTATATCAAGAACGTTTCAAATAAATTGAAGTGTCTTAAAGTGGAAGTAAACCCTCCTATCATTTTCAGGCAAGGAAGCTGCCATCCTGGCCTCTGTTTAATCTTCAACTGCCATGATGCTGCAGTTGCACATGTGATCAGTTATGACACCAGCCATTGGATGGTTTGACAGTTTGGTTGAGAGCACAACCAATGTGACAGTTGGCATTCCCGGCATGCCGGGAATGTAACTGCTTTTTGAAACTGGTAAATCGATGGGTTTACTTCCGCTTTAAAGGACAAAAATTCAAACCTCTAGCCAATAGAGAAGTATCAAAGGCAGTCAAAGTTTTTTGAGACAAATTCAAAACATTTACAGATCCCTGTGTTGACCTTTTAAGATTGTAACTGCTTCTTCCTTCTCCCCCCTCTCCTGGTTTTCCTTGGGGGTTTCCTCTCCTTTTTCCGAGAGAGGCTGGACTGGGAGTGCAAACGGGAATCAGCTCCGTGTTGAACGTCTCCTCTGCTCATCCCATCCGGGGAGGAATCAGGTGCCGATGCAGCCAAGGTGTAATCTAACACCTCCGTGTCAGAAAAGCTAACGTACTTGACCACATTACCCAAAGTAGAAGTTTTCCTGTGTCTACATTGAAACTGAGGTCTCTTCCAGATGTACACAGTATTTGACTAATAGTCAAAGCGATCCCTCAAAGTTTCTCCTTTGTATTTTCAATGATTTCTTTCTCCATGCGATCAAGCTTGTCGCTCAGTTTCAAATCAAGATCCTTAAACAATGTCTTTAGATGGCAAAATCTCTTTCTTGATGTCCAGAATTTCTTGCTGTACCCTATTTATCTCCTCCAATTTTAAAACGACAATGATTCTCATATGCTCCAAAGAGCAATTGAAAAAGTGTATCTCTCCATCGTTTCTTTAGGGACTCATCAGTCATTTCATAAGTGGGAAATTTCTTGATCCTTAGTCCTCTAGAGACTCGTTCCAAGGAAAGTTATTCAGAGAGGATCTTCTTGTCCCAAAAACATTTCATTTCTTTAATCATATGCATTTCCTTTTTTCGGAACATGAACCTCAAAGAACTTGTTCCATCCTCCACAATAATGTGTAAACTCCGGTTGGCATCCGACCTCCCAGAGGTCTGCTATACCTCTCACCTGCTATATTCTCCATATTATCGGCTGTCATATTGTAAAGACAGAAATCAGCCTCTGAGAGCCGGGTACTCACTGAGCCACTAATTGCCCGTGTTGTCCCCGTATTGTGAGAGGAGACCATTTCTGGTCCAGCATCAGTGGTAGAAGGTATAGTAATAAAACTTTTTTAACCACTTGCCGTCCACCATATAGCAATATGACAGCGGCAAAGTGGTTTAGTTATTCTGATCGGACGTCATATGACGTGATAAGCATAACAAGCCGGCGCGCGCCCGCAACTCTGATCGTGGCATGGAGACTGACAGAGGCTTCTTTCCACATGATCAGCTGTGACCAATCACAGCTGATCATTGCGTGAACCAGGAGTGCCGGTAAACAGCTTTCCTCGGTTCATGCTGACAGGGAGAGGCAATCTGCGGCTCTCCCTGTCAGAGGGGGGTCTGCATTGATAATCAGCACATTGATTATCAGTGCAGCCCCCATCAGATGTGCCCATCAGCTGCCAACAAGTGCCCATCACCTGCCAGCCTCTGCCCCAGAAAAAGCCTGCCAGTGCCCATAAAAGTGGCAATCAGTGCCCACAACAGTGCCAATCAGTGTCCATAAAAGTGCCAATCAGTGCCCCATCAGTAATGCCTGTCAGTGCCCTTCAGATGCCACTTATTAATGCCTGTCAGTAGCTCCTCCCCAGTGCTGCCTATCCAGTGCGACCTATCTGTGCACATCAGTGCCACCTATCAGTGCTGCCTATTAGTGCCCATCAGTTATTTTTTTCAAAATTGTCAGTCTTTTTTTGTTTATAGCACAAAAAATAAAAACAGCAGAGGTGATCAAATACCACGAAAAGAAAGCTTTATTTGTGGGAGGAAAATGATAAAAATTTGGGTAAAGTGTTGCATAACCGCGCAATTGTCATTCAAAGTACGACAGCGCAAAAAGCTGAAAATTGTCCTGGGCAGGAAGGGAGGAAAGTGTCTGGTATTGAAGTGGTTAAATTGTAACACTAGAAACATCATTTATTTGATCACATGCAAAGCATGCGGGATCCGGTATGTCGGGCGCACCACAAGAAGATTAAGATATAGATTACATGACCATGTTTATGATTTTGAGATCAATGCTATACCTTGCGTAACATGTTTGTGCAGTGCTCTGTGTTACGGTCTTGAGACATACACATGCTGTGATTGCACACCATTGGAACCTGGAGTGATGTTTTTGCAGTCAATTGATTGTGAACACTGGTTTTTCATTTAATGAGGTTGTATATATAGTGTGCGTGGACTGCATTATCCCATGGTTTTGATAAAGCATGAATCTCCTGTGAAACGCGTCAACCTTTCTGTCCCTTCCCTGCCAATTAGTATTGGTTGTTTATATGGACTTTTTGTATACAGCAATAAAGCCGCTTTCTGCATGATTTGAGAGCGCAGCCATCCGATTATTTGGTCTACAATTGTTCTGCAGCAGCGGCAGGGCATGCACCTAATTACACAGTGCAGTCTGAGCACCATGGCCGGATTCCATCACCTGTGAACAGCGGGACTTTACTACTTTTACTCAGACATACGTGCATATATAAGTGAAAAAAAAGCCCAGATTAGTTCTTCCAAAACACTGCAGTGACACTTTGCAGAAGGGGAGTGTTTAATCACCATGTGAGCCTTCACTAACCACAAGCAATGGACTCTTATATGAACATGAGTGTAACGACATCCCGTGTATGAGAGGGGTTAAAGTCGTTTAGGATATTCCATTCCCAAACACCAAGGCAGCTACCAGACACTCCAACCAGCCGAATAAGACCCCATACGAGTAATTCTCCCCCAAATACGAGACAATGCTCTGTATGAGGTTCAAGCAGTGGCGGCTGGTGAAGTTTTAGGATGGGGGGGGCGCAGGACCCCGCCCCTCCATGGTTGGCCCCTCCCACTTCTCATAGGCCACACCCCTTATAGAATCCACCCACTCCGTCCCACTCATAGTGTCAGCATTATACACTAGGCTCTGCACATCATATACCAGGCTGCACATTATACACAGGGCTCTGTACATCATATACCAGGCTGTATATTATAAACAGGGCTCTGCACATAATATACCAAGCTGCACATTATACACAGGGTTCTGCACATCATATACCAGGCTGCACATTATACACAGGGTTCTGCACATCATATACCAGGCTGCACATTATACACAGGGCTCTGCACATCATATACCAGGCTGCACATTATACACAGGGCTCTGCACATCATATACCAGTCTGCACATTATACACAGGGCTCTGCACATCATTTACCAGGCTGTACTTTACATTATACACAGGGCTCTACACATCATATACCAGGCTGCAAATTTTACACAGGGCTCTGCACATCATATACCAGACTGCACATTATACACGGGGCTCTGCACATCATATACCAGGCTGTACATTATACACCGGGCTCTGCACATCATATACCAGGCTGCACATTATACACAGGGCTCTGCACATCATTAAGGATGAGTTCTGGCGCATTCGCATACTCCACGTGCAGAGCCCGCAAAGAAGTTGGCACGGCGCTGCGCTAATCACAGGCAGGGAGACATTTCCCGATCTCTGCAGCCGAGCATCGGGACAATGTCTCCCTGCCTGTGATTAGCGCAGCGCCGTGCCGACTTCCTGGCGGGCTCTACACGTGGAGTATGCAAACACGCCAGAGCTCATCCCTACACATCATATACCAGGCTGCACATTATACACAGGGCTCTGCACATCATATACTAGGCTGCACATTATACACAGACGAAGCTTGAATTTGTTTTAAAACCCAGACGATATCTGGAGATCACAGACTAGGAAATGGTTTAAACTTGCATTTTAAGTTCTGACTTTATTAACCCATTGCATAGCCTCTCTACAACATTTAACGTTAGACGACAGGGGTTGCATTTAAAAGGTAATTTCGCTTTTGATAAGAAAAAAATGTAAGTACTACACTACATTTTGTATTTTTACAATTACAATTACCTATGTAGTTTCATCTGCTGCCCGCTATGACTCATAAAACTGGCACATTGTTTAAACATGGTGTACATGTAGGGTGGTGTTTTGTACACGGTCAATGTACAGAACACCAACTGTGTTATTTAAGTTTCAATACAAGCAATAACAAGTAGGGATCTGCAATGACATTTGCCAACTTACAACCTGGAAATATGCTTTGTTTTAGGTCCAAATGCAGGCAAAAACTCGGGCCTGATTCATCCCTGAAATGGAGAACAGGGACGCACCGGACCCCTGCTGTGAGCCTCTCTGCACAACAGTGTGAATCTAGCCTGAACGGGGCCTTAAACTTACTCTGAAGCATGAATCGGACTGATGGTATATCAAGCACAGAGACTTGTGATGATCGCTTAGGAATATGGCTACATGAGATTACAAAGGGCTCCGATTAAAGCTTAAAAAATACTGGCATTTGAATTTTTTTTTCTCAGCCTGTAAAAGCACCTGTACGTTAGCTTATGTGTCCATGTGCACACAGGCGTTTACAGACATATTAGAAGCAGAGCAATTACAGTCTGAAAAAAAAACAAACATGGAAAGCACGTTTAGGAGAGGAGGTGAAGCGCAGAAAAAAGCTAAACACACTGAAACGCTAGATGCATTTAGGCACATTTGAGAGGTAATGCATTTAAATGGCCAGAACAAATAAATATTTTGGCCAATAGGATACATTTACGATAAAACGCATGACGCGCCTGCAGTGGGCTTTTCTCCTGCCAGGAGTTCTGATGTTTAGAGGCGCAAAGCAAACACCCTGTGTGCATGAGGTCTATTGGGTAGATTATGAAATTTTATGGACATTAGACTATTATTAAACAAGTAGGGAATCCGCGCTCAGGAAAACACCAGACAGAGGTTGCAGCCCCCCTAAAAACTCCCTAGGGAGAATAGGATATAATATAAAAGAATGGGGTGTTGGCGCTACCTCCCACTATAGAGACCCACCGGGTCTAAGTGATCTCAAGTAAATGTATAAGGACAGGCTGTGCTGAGTTCCCGGGTCTGTACACCTACGGTGCCCATTATGAGGGGTTTCCACCATCCCTATACTGAGTTCCTGGGTTTGTACACCTACTTTGCCCATTATGCGGGGTTCCCACAATCCCTGTGCAGAGTTCCTGGGTCTGTACACCTGAGGTGCCCATTATGAGGAGTTCCCACCATCCCTGTACACCTGCTGTGCCTATTTATGAGGGTTTTCCACCATCCCTGTACTGAGTTCCTGGGTCTGTACACCTTCTGTGCCCATTATAAGGGCTCCCACCATCCCTGTACTGAGTTCCTGGGTCTGTACACCTACTGTGCCCATTATGAGGGGTTCCCACCATCCCTGTAATGAGTTCCTGGGTCTGTACACCTGCTGTGCCCATTATGAGGGTTCCCACCATCCCTGTGCTGAGTTCCCGGGTCTGTATACCTGCTGTGCCCATTATGAGGGTTCCCACCATCCCTGTACTGAGTTCCTGGGTCTGTACACCTACTGTGTCCATTATGAGGGGTTCCCACCATCCCTGTAACGAGTTTCTGGGTCTATAGACCTGCTGTGCCCATTATGAGGGTTCCCACCATCCCTGTGCTGAGTCCACGAGTCTGTACACCTGCTGTGCCCATTTAAAGGGACACTTTAAAAAATATATATATTTTTTTTAATAAGTAGCTTCGGAGGGACGGCGCCCCTGCGCCCCCTATTGACGGGCCGCCACTGGATTCAAGCATGAATCACAATCTTTATTGAGAGGCTACAGGCTTATATAAAGTAAAAGAGGAGGTGCATACTTATGCTCATACTACTTTGAAAATACACCTTGTTGTGGAAAATTGTATTAATGTATGTTGTCAGATGTCCCCCAGTGTTGGTTTTGCTGTAATGCGCTCGTGTGAGCATATTCGCACATACAGACGTTGGTGGAAGACCGGTGGCGCGAAAATCTTCCTGTGGACACAGCAATGTTTGCTCTTTTAGGGATGTTTTTTTTTTGTCTCGCCAAGGGACTGGCCACTTCTCGGCATTGGCATTAAATGACTCTGAGCGGACAGATCTGCATCCACGAGAACTATAGCATAACTATACGACAATTGTGGCCCATTGAGCCATAATTTTCATATGGTTCCCATCATTGGAAGCAGTGCACGTCACTGCTAGTCTATTTGAATGTATACATGTCTGTAATTGGTTCTTTTGTTGTATTCATGTATTGTATTGTATTGTATGGGACATCCTGTTAGAGGGACGCCCTTATATGGACATTTCCTGTGTGAAGGGGACATCCTGTGATGACCACTCCCATGGAGGAGGTCACATATTGTGAGCTCACTTCCTATGGAGGAGGTCACATGCTGTGACATCACTTCCGGCTGGGATTTTAATAAAAAGGAGCCGTGAGGCTCTGGGCGAGCAGTGTTTGCTGGGATGCTGAGATGAACCTAACAGTGTGGTGATGCTTCTTGATTTGAATGAATAGGAATCGAAAGGAAGGTGAGTGAATTTTAGCTTAAGATGCATTATATCATTGAGACGAAATGTGTTACTATTAGAGACACGATATCTGTCTGTGTGCTCTGCGTACAGCCTGATTTCGCTGACAGATGGCAGGCCAACGGTAGGACTAATTACGGCCTCTTTGAGCATCGGATCAGTAGAGGGGGAGTATGGATGCACGTCCCGATGCGTAGGGAGGCTATGCTTTGTAAAAAGAACAAATTTTTCGTCTTTTTGAAATAATGCTTGAATCCGATCGTATGTGTGATTTTGTCATGGATCGTTTGTCTGATGTATCAGAGATGTATGAGTTGTTTGTGTGCCTGTGTGTGAGGACTGTCTCTGGAATGTTTGTGTGGGGAGGCTGCGTGCTGTAAGAGTGTAACTGAATGAGAAATGGAGACTGTGTGCGATTGGATTGTTTGTCTGATGCAGGACACGTGTCCCCATGAGTGAGATTGAAGTTGTGTAAGAGAGAGCTGTTTCGAAAAGTGACATTTGTGCAATGTATTGAGCAGCTTGTACAGCCAGTCATGGCTGTTGCATTGTTCAAGATGGCCGCTGCCATGTGCTTGAATGGAGTAGGGGGAGACCAGTGTTGGTGGGTCTCTGTGTATCTTTTGACTACAAGTTTATGATGCATATGGAAACTGTATATTGTGTATGAAATGTAGGTATAGATGTGGGATTTAGTGCAGCCTTCAATATTTGTGTGCAGCTGAGCTGTTTGTATTTCTCAATGTCTGGTCCCTGTGTGCCATGTGCTTTAGTGGGGGAGGGGCAGCCAGCATTGCTATCATTTACAATGGTGAAAGTTGGTTACTCTCTGTAAACAATAGCATGCATGAATTTTGTGTTGGAGGGGCTACGCCCTGAGGGATGATAATGTGATGTTCTGAGAAAGCATACAAGCAACATTATACGGTGTGTGTGGTGACTAATTCAGAGTATATGAACTTTGAGAAAAGAGTGTTGTTGTTTTTAATGTTGCGCATGTAACTAACATTTCTTGAATGTGCTGTTTAGTTGGCCAAAGGGTCCGAGTTAAAGTAACTAAAGTGTGTGTCTATGGTTAAGTGTGAATCTCAATTGTGTAGTCTGTCTTTGTGGAGAAAAACATTTTTGGTTTTCTGGTGAAGAGATCCTGGTTTTGGTGGGAAAAACTGCGTTTGGTGTCCATCTTGCGGTGGTCCAGATTTCATCCACCATTTTGTTGTGGCCTGGCTTGGCGGCCATTTTGAGAGGCGCAGCCACCTTTCCTTTTGGGTGTGATACCATGTAACCGTGCTGTGGCATTCGTCGGCTATCTTGCTGGTGCAATTTCTCAGCCTTTGGGGCAGATTTTGATGTTTGGTGCGAATTTAGTAGTGCAGTCTTTTCTGTGTTGGAATCTGGTGGACACCATTTTTGTTTTCCTTTGTGTGTGGGAACCCATGTGGTCTTGTGTTTTTTTGTATTTAAGTGTTCATTTGATGTCCCATGTTTGTCATTTTTTGTGGGAAAAGGTTTTTGGCTAGTAGGGAAGTTTGTGCTGATTTTGGCGAAATCAAAAACTGCATTGCATGCGTTAATGGCGCCATTTTGTTGTGGCCTGGCTTTTTTGTCGGCCATCTTGAGAGGCTGTTTTGTTTGATGTTGAATTCGCTAGTTTAAATTTGTTTTTCTAAGCATCGCCTCTTGAGTTGAGTAGATTGGTATCTTGATATAGCGCGGTCTTGCCCCGAGGGGTCCCGACGCTCTTGCGGACACGTGCTGGGGCCCATTTCTGGACGGGATCTGGTTGACCTACCAGCATGTCTTTGGAGTGTGGGAGGAAACCGGAGTACCCAGAGGAAACCGACGCAGGCACAGGGAGAACATGCAAACTCCAGGCAGATGGTGTTGGGATGGGGATTTCTCTGTTTTCATTTAAGTGAATGTAAGCTATTACAGGTTTAGCTGACTTTGCAGTATATGAGCGGTGGTTTTTGTATTGAATTTTGGTTTTAATTGAAATCCCTACCTTACAATGAATTTTGATAGATTGTAAGACTAACTTTAACTGAGTTTTTGTACACAGTGGTGTGTGTTGTTTTTATGTTTAAATATTTGGGAGTTTCCCAGAAGGCAATTCGTTGTTTTTGAAGCTTGTATTGTATAGCCTGCAAAGGAGGAGGGAGGGTTTGCTTGAACTCCTTTAGCCATCTTTTTGCAGGAATTTGTATATGAGTCTCGAAACTTGTGGTTTGACTTCCAGGGGATATTTGGGTCAGGGGGGATTCCCTCCCATTTGCAAAAGGGGGTTTATTCCATCATTTCCTTGACAAAGTTTTTTTTAAATTGTTGAAATATATATAATATTAGCCATGGATTTTTGTTGGTGTCTTAATAGACAAGGTGATGGGGCTAGGCTCTCCCCTCCCCCTCCCTCTTCCTGTATGTTGATGTGTAAATAAACCAGTTTTTGTTTTTTAGAGCTGAGCACGCCACAGGACGTTCTTTTCAGCATTTATGTATCAGCAGGAAGTTTGTGGGAGGAGCTTGGGGTCTTCTGAAAGGTGAGCAATGAGATTTGTGCTTGGAAGGAAGATGGAAAACTTTTTGACGAAAAAGAGTGTTTTATATTTTGTTCCAGTTTTTTTAAGTTTTATACTGTAAATACAGTTTTGGGTAGAGAGCAAACAGGGGGGCATCACCATTATTGTTGAAACATCTAGATGCAGGTAGAAAGAAGCCATAATATTGTTTTGAATAGTGGAGGATTTCATGGTGCTTTGTAGTTCGTCTGGCAAACACGTTTACAGGGCTGCCAATGATCGGTTGAAGAGCATGTAAACATGAGGGGTAGTACGCTAGCATACCGGGAGGCCGTGTAATCGGAAAATGCTGGGTGCCAGTACTGTAAAAATGGTCACTAAGCCACTAAGCAGTACTGCTCCGAAAACTAGTGCAAGGGTGCCCTGGACGCAGGGACACTTCATAAGCGATTCGAATCGTCATGGGTAATGTCGTTCCATGCGTTCGAGGAAAAAATTAGGCTCCACACCAGTCAGACAACTGCACCGCACATGAGGTCTGGGTTTGGGCTCCGGACATGAGACGACATATCTGGTCAGAGGGTACAGTAAGGTGTACTCCTTTGGAAGGTACTTTTGATGTCTGGAGGATGAGTCCTCAGAATAAAGGTACCTTGGATGTAGTTCAGCTGTGGCTTCAGAAATCTGTAATGATGAGTGTGTTGATGGAGATGTAGGACACGTTTTTGTGATTCTCAGAGGAGAAACGGTGGTTAAAATTCTCATTCCCGTTTGTTTGAACTTTGTATGTCTGGTCCATGCAAAGTTTTCGAGCTGCTCTCATGTTTGTCCCATTGTATTTTTTTCTATTGCTGAAAGAGTGAAGGGAGAATTCTGGCTGTTTTGTTTTTAAATTTTTGGTTTTGGAAACTGAAGTATCTCCCCCACATTTGTATCGGAATGTTTGTATGTAGTAACGTGAATATGTTTGAACTTACCGCGGCGATCCTCCGATGCATCGCGGCTGTTGTATTTTTGTAAAAACGGGAAAAGTAAGGGTTACAGAGGGTTTTGTTTGAATCGATTTTGAAAGAATGTCATTGACAATTTACCAATGTACAGGAATGTCATTATTGTTTACCATTCTTTGCAGGTTAAATATGTATTTTTCAGGTCCAAGGAGTTTCTGAAAGTGTATGTACATAGAGAGCAGGTGTATGTAGACAGCTGTACATATGGATAAATACATGAGTCTAAGGAGGTAAAGGTATCATAAGTTATTTCATTGTTTCTTGTTTCCTGCACCACGCATTTCTTCCTTCAGTCTGTAATGAGGAAGAAAATGGGGAGAGGAGTGATAAATGTAAGAATGACAGTTTTTTTCAAACAAATAATGTTAACCTCTGTAATTCTAACCAAGTTTGTGCCAAGACTGTCTTTCTTTGATAGAATTTTAATCGACGAGCAGCAGTCTGGTGAAGTAGGTTCCCATCCCAGATGCTAAGAACCTTTTGTCAATGGTTCCAGGTATTGTAAGCCACGCACAGGTTATGCAGTGACCACAGTCCCGATGTCTGGGTTGTCATATGAGGGTTGTTTGGAGGTCAATCAAAACCAGGGTTGTACTTTCCTCATTAGCTGTCACTTACATTCTCAGCTGATGGGGTGGGTGCGATCACTGTAACATGAACTTCAAAATGTCTACCACAGGGTTCACGAGTCCCTCCTGGACCCTGACACAATAACCGGTTTACATTCTTTCTAACCAGGTGACTGGGTCGTTGTAAAGAAGCTTGAGGGACAAGACCATGCCAGCCACTGCAAGAAGCAGCTCAACCACACCAAAGAATTGAGTAGTATCTTAGTTTATTTATATTTTTTGTTTGTTTAGTAGGCTTGTGCAATTCGTTTCGTAACGAATCGAAATTCGTCCGAATTTAGCAACTTTCGGACATTCGGAAGCATTCGAATTTCCGAACAAAGCAATTACGAATAAAACCGAATCCGAAATAAATTATACCGCAAAATAGCGAATGCCCGAATGTCTTCGGCATAATTCGTTATGAAAAAACTTACGAATGTACAAATCCATTGGAAACACAATAACACTCACTCTGCTCTGCTCTCTGCTTCTCCTTCACCGTGCTGAACTCCCTCTCAAAATGGTGTACAGGGGCGGAGGCTATAGCCGCATGTAAAAAACGAAAGTAAAATACGAGATTTCTAATCCATTCGAAGCACAATAACACTCTGCTCTGCTCTCTGCTTCTCCCTCACCGTGCTGAACCCTCTCAAAATGGTGTACAGGGGCGGAGGCTATAGCCGCATGTAAAAAACGAAAGTAAAATACGAGATTTCGAATCGTTACAAATAACCGCTATGTATTTCGAAAAGTACAAATCCATTCGAAGCACATTAGGCATAATAGTCAGCGTCGTCGTGAGAGAGACACAGAAAATTACGAATCAACGAACCCAAAAAAAGTTACGAAAGTAGGAGTTGTGTCCAGAATCAACGAAAAACAACGTACTCTACCGAAAGTACGAATTATAAAGCAACAAAAAATTCAACGAAAAATGTCGCTTGCAAAAATAAGAATGAGTCCGAACACGAAAAATCCCGTCTAGCAAAATTACGAATGATTACGAATCAACAGGACCGGAAAGAAACGAACCGAAACGGAACGAATTTTTCCGTTGTGCACAAGCCTATTGTTTAGTAAGTTTTAGCAAGGGTAACGATGAAAAGCATCCTAAGTTATTATTTAAAGTGTATTTCCTGACTAGCTCAGAAAGCGAACAGGACCGATTGCTAGGTCTGTTATGAGTCTCCACCGAGTTTTAGTCCCCAGCGATGACAGCGGTACATGCTTATTTATGATGTTATTATGGGTATGAGGAGATTTAACAAACTAGTAAGGACTCCAAACAGACACTTGTCAATGAAATTTAACGATGCATTTTTAGAGGGTAAAATTGGTTATAGTTTTAATAGCTCTGCCTCTTGTCGGTTTGGGTATTGGGACAACTAGGTAGCCCACAAGTGTGTTTGAACTTTAGTTTGGTGCATATGCGGATTTGCAGCTTATAATGTAATTCCCCAATGCAAGAGGTTCATGGTGAAGATGTCCCAGCTTCTTATGTCGCGGCCGATCGTGAGGATCTGATGGTGCGAGAGAAATTAAGAATGGCAGGGACAGCTAGAAGGGAATTGTTCACCAACCCCGACCAGGTCTGGGCATGGTGTCCTGCATGTACAAGGTGGGGGGGCTTGAGCTTATGATACGATTGAACAATTCTCATCCATTGAGGATGGGATGTTCAAGTAAATGTTGAAGCCAGAGCGGTAGCTAAGTGAAGGTTGGGAATCCTTTTAAGGGTCTGGGAATCTTTGGGGATCTATTTTTTTTATTTTTACAGCGGATCGTGGTTAAAGGAAGTGGGAATATATATACTCATGTAGTTTTTATTTCTATTCTTTCTATGTCACGATGAGTGCTCCTGTTGCTTGATTGGACGCGTGACCAGAGCCAGAGCAAATGACCACATCTTCCTTGATGAGACGCCCCGAAGCCGGACCCACGTACAAGACACAGAGAATCACAGACCGATCGGCGATTACTACAGCTCACCATGTCGTGTCCTCCTTATAAGTCATGCTCCTAAAGAACAGAGTCTAAATGTCAAGCCATGTTTTTGTTTTTATGGACTCGTATGGACTGTAAGGACTGATTCATTTTCAGGTGTAAGAAGGAAATCAATTTTCATCGAGGGACACATGGGAGCATATGACAAAAAAAGGGAGGACTGTTGTGGAAAATTTTATTAATGTATGTTGTCAGATGTCCCCCAGTGTCGGTTTTGCTGTAATGCGCTCGTGTGAGCGTATTCGCACATACAGACGTTGGTGGAAGACCGGTGGCGTGAAAATCTTTCTGTGGACACAGCGATGTTTGCTCTTTTAGGGATGTTTGTTTTATGCCTCGCCAAGGGACTGGCCACTTCTTGGCGTTGGCATTAAATGACTCCGAGCGGACAGATCTGCGTCCACGAGAACTATAGCATAACTATACGACAATTGTGGCCCATTGAGCCATAATTTTCATATGGTTCCCGTCATTGGAAGCAGTGCACGTCACTGCTAGTCTATTTGAATGTATACATGTCTGTGATTGGTTCTTTTGTTGTATTCATGTACTGTATTGTATTGTATGGGACATCCTGTTAGAGGGACACCCTTATATGGACATTTCCTGTGTGAAGGGGACATCCTGTGATGACCACTCCCATGGAGGAGGTCACGTGTTGTGAGCTCACTTCCTATGGAGGAGGTCACATGCTGTGACATCACTTCCGGCTGGGATTTTAATAAAAAGGAGCTGTGAGGCTCTGGGCGAGCAGTGTTTGCTGGATGCTGAGATGAACCTAACAGTGTGGTAATGCTTCTTGATTTAAATGAATGGGAATCGAATGGAAGGTGAGTGAATTTTAGCTTAAGATGCATTATATCATTGAGACGAAATGTGTTACTATTAGAGACACGATATCTGGCTGTGTGCTCTGCGTGCAGCCTGATTTCGCTGACAACCTGTGAACAGACCTAATTAATATGAGCTAATTAACTAATCCCTTACAGCAGCTGATGACTCAGAGACATGACCTTTAGGCTAGACTTGCCGTCTGTGTCAGAAGACACAATCAACATTATCACAAATACACCTTCACACAATTGCAGGGTCAATTAGCACAAGCAACAATGAGATCTAATGACTCTTAAATTGAACTTCCTGGAATGCCCAAATAAGGAGTTATACTTCCTGGGCATAGACCTCACAGCACACAGGGGATAACATCTTCATATTTCTTGAGAGATATTGTTAATGAATATTACTGTCCCATTTGAAGTAGTCCAAGATATATTTTATCAGTCACCCTATGCCCCTAATGGACATAAGGTGATTTAGACATAAAAGGTGCATGGGGAGCTGAAGCAAGGGTATCCCATACTTTCTAAGATTCTGGGTTCCACGGGCCCTCCCGTTACATCGAGGACTCCACTACAGACTCGCATCAGCATAAATATGATAATCCTATCAAGCAGAGATCCAGTTCATATTGTTTGGCTGGAATTCAGCAGTATATCTTGTGAATCCAATCAATGGCAACCATAAATACCATAAAAATCTTGAGGAAAATCTGCTGCCCTCTGCCAGAAAGTTGTCAATGGGAAGAAGGGTTACCTTCCAACATGACAATGACCCAAAGCACACAGCAAAAATGACCACACAGTGGTTGAAACTGAAAGAGTAAACGGTGAATGTCCTAGTCAGAGCCCAGACTTAAACCCCATTGAAAATCTGTGGAATCACTTGAAGATTGCAGTCCACAAACAGTCACCATCAAATGTAACTGAACTTGAGCAGTTCTGCAAAGAAGAGTTGGCAAATACTGCAAAGTCTAAATGCGTAAAGTTAGTAGAGACATATTACAACAGACTAAATGCTGTAATTAAAGCAAAAGGTGGTCCACAAAAATACTGACAAAAAGGGGATGATCCTTTTTCCAACTCAGTGATTCTGTTTTGAATTTTTTTTTTTTCTGACATGTTGGTGTTATAGCTTTTACTTGGATGTTATAAGTTGCACTAGTAAATACAGCTGGATAAAACAAAAACTGTGTCTGTCTTCATTTCAGGCTGCAAATCAAACAATAGGATTTTTGTACTCACCGTAAAATCCATTTCTCTGATGTCCATGGACTGACACAGCTGGATACTGTAAACGTGCGGGTATATGTCCCTGCTCGCATTAGAAGATCTAGGCAGAATGTTAGATTGTTAGAAACATACATTCTAGAACAAACCAGAGCTGAACAGCCCCGCCCAGGGGGGTGGTCCCTCCAGACATTACCCTCCCACCTGCAGCTAGCAGCCTCAGTTCATAACAAAGCAGTACAAATCTTAAAAGGAAGGGTGGGTGCTATGTCAGTCCATGGACGTCAGAGAAATGGATTTTACGGTGAGTACAAAAATCCTATTTTCTCTTATCGTCCATGGACTGACACAGCTGGATACTGTAAACGTGTGGGACGTCCCAAAGCAGTATCAGAAGGGTGGGAGCAGTAGTAAAGGAACAACCAAAACTTCACTCCAAACAAGCAGAGCTCCTCAACGGAGGAGTTGCAACATTAAACAGCAGCCTGCAATGCTTTGCGGCCGAAGGAAGCATCCGAAGATGCAGCCACATCAACCATATAAAATTTTGAAAATGTATGAACGGACAACCAGGTCGCCGCCTTGCACACTCGTGCAACCGACGCTTGATGTCGGAAGGCCCAGGAAGCACCAATTGCCTTTGTGGAATGCACCGCAACCGGAAAGGGAGGCGCCCGCCCCTTAAGTGCATAGGCCTGTATGACGGTCTGCCTGATCCACCTAGAGACGGTGGCAGACGACACCGCTCGGCCCTGTTTTGGACCAGACACAGACTTCCGAATGGAAACAGTAACAGACAGGTACACTCGTAAGGCTTGTACCCATCTTAATGTATGAAGCACAAACTCTCAGGGATGCGATGGGTGAGGACACAAGGACGGAAGAACAATGTCCTTCTTAAGGTGAAAGGCCGAGACCATCTTTTGAAAAGAAGGACGGTCGTGGGCACAACACCGCCATATCCTTATGGAGGACCAAGTAAGGCGACTTGCAGGACAAGGCCGCCAACTCAGACACCCGTCTAACCGAAGCAATGGCCACTAAGAAGGCCACCTTCCGGGACAAGGTCAAGAGAGGAATCTCTCTGATATTCTCAAAGGGATGTTCTTGGAGAACCGAGATGCATCCAATTCAGATCCCAAGTAGGGAGAGGAGGCTTAACAGGGGGGATCACATGGCGAACCCCCTGCACAAAAGGTGCTAATCAAGGAATGGCCCGATAGCGGTCTTTGAAAAAAACAGCCCGGGTCGAAATCCGACCCTCAAAAAGGTATGCAAGGCCAGCTTTTGGGTCACACCACGCTGTAAGAACAGCAAAATCCTGGGAACGGAATACATCTGAGGATGCCACTCAAGTTCCTCGCACATAGAGATGTAAGCCTTCCAGGTACGGTGAGATATCTTTCTGGAGGAAGATTCCAGTGTCAACAACATAGAAGAGATGACCGAATACGAGAGAACTCAGTCCTTCAGCACCTGGCTTTAAACAGCCATGCCATTAAAGCCAAGGACTGTAAAGCAGGATGAAGTATGGGATCATGAGACAGAAGGTCCACCCCAATAGACAGTCGCCAAGGAACGTCTGCGACTAGCCGAAGTAGATCGGCGTACCAATGTCGCCGTTCCGGAGCAATGAGGATCACCGGAATGGCCTCAGCCCCTACTCTGCGAAGCAGGCGAGGCAACAACAGTAGCGGAGGGTAAGCATATATCAGGCGATACTGCCCCCACGGGCTTCCAACGCGTCTGACGCGTCCGCCCAGGGGTCCCTGGACCTGGCCACGATCTTGCCACCTTGCGAGTGAGTCGAGAGGCCATAAGGTCCACTTCTGGTGCCCCACCTCCGGTAAAGGAGGTGGAAACTGTTGTGGAGATTTTTATGGAAATGTATTAATGTATGTTGTCAGATGTCCCCCCAGTGTCAGTTTTGCTGTAATGCGCTCATCTGAGCGTATTTGCACATACAGACGTTGGTGGAAGATCGGTGGCAGGAAAATCTTCCTATGGAAACAGCGATGTTTGCTGCATTTAGAGATGTTGTTTTGCGCCCCGTTGGGGGAACTGGCCGGCCCCTGGCGGGGGGTGTTGAATGACTCCGAGCGCACATATCTGTGTCCACAGGAACAGTAGCATAACTATAGAATAATTGTGGTCCATTTGAGGCATAATTGTTGTGTAGTTTCCGTCATTTGGTATCAGTCTATGTCACTGTTAGTCAATTTGAATGAACATTGTATCTGTTTGGAAGGATGTCCTTGTATGGTCATTCTCATGTGGAAGGAACATCCTGTGATGTTCCCGCCCATGGGGGGAGGTGACTGGTTGCTGCAACCAATCACCTCCTGTCTTGAGATCTTTTGAGTTTAATAAAAGCCTATGATTAGGCGTCGGCTGAACAGTCTATGCTGGAATGGCCTGATGAGAAGATAAGCTTTTGTGGTGCTGCCTTTCTTGGATGAATGATGGGATGAACGGTGAGTGGATTTTAGCAAACTTAAAGATAGCATTATTGCAAAAAGATGAATCTAAAGTGTGTGCTTATAGATAGCACAGGAATTATAGGCTGTGTGCTCTGCAAACAGCCTAGGAATTCCACAACAGAATGGCGACTCATGGTTGGGACCAATTGCGGCCTCTTTGAGCATCAGATCAGCAGAGGAGGAGAGTGGACCTGCGATGTGATTGATGCGTAAAGAGGCTGTACTTTGAAACGGACAAAAAAAAAATTTTGTCTTTTTGAAATCATGCTTTAAGTTTGCAGCGTGTGCATGTGTGTGTGTGATTTTGTCATGGATCGTATGCCTGTGAATTTGATTGTGTGTGGGTATGCCTGCATGTGCCTGTGTGATTAGATTGTTTGTGTGATGTAGGACATGTGTACCCATGAGTGCGATTGAAATTGTGTAAGAGATGGCTGTTTGTGCGATGTATTGAGCAGTCTGCTGCCAGCCATGGCTGCTGCATTGTTCTGGTCCTTGTGAGCCATGAGGTTTAGTGGGGGAGGGGCAGGCAACATCTCAGTTACAAGGGTGAAAGTTGGTGACTTTCTGTAAATAGCATGCAGGAGTTTTGTAGTGGGAGGGCCCTGAGAGAGGATCTGATGGAAACTGTGGGCTGTAAGAGTGTAACTAAGCGAGAAATATAAACTGTATATTGTGTATGAAATGAAGGTATAGATGTGGGATTATTCAGTCTGCAATGTGTGTGTTTGGCTGAGCTTTTTGTATTTCTCAGAGGTTTGTTTGTGAACCATGTGCTTGAATGGGGGAAGGGCTTGCCCACTGTTTTGTGTTGCAGGGGCTGTGCCCTGAGGGAAAGACACTCTAAGCAGACATACAAGCAACATTGTACTGTATGTGTGTGGTGTTTGTGATTTCTATGAAAAATAGAAATGGATAAATTGTGATTTTTGCCTTTATAGGGGACAAAGACACATGTCCCCATAAGTGTAAAAATATTTTAACAAAAGTGTTTGGTTTTAAAGTTGAAAATTCCTGCCGCATATTCAAGTGGCCAGGCATTGTTGGAAGCCAGACAATAGTAGCTGTTTGTTGAAAGGAATACGCCCTTTGAATGGTTGCAGGCTGTTTTGGATGCTAGCATTGAGGAGGTATGTCTCTGCAATGGCTTGTTATGGAAGCTGAGGCCACTGTGTGTGTGAACTTTAGGTAGAGAAAAGTGGTGAATATCTCAGAGTATATGAACTTAGAGAAATGAATATGTTTTTAATATTGTCATGTAACTCACATTTATTGAATGTGCTGTTTAGTTGGCAAAAGGGAGGCTAAGTTTGTAAGTGTACATGTGGTCCTTGTAGAGTGTAGCTGACACCTTTTTCAGTGGATTTTGATGATAATTTAGAAAAGTTTCAATGGTGTAGTCAGTCTTTGTGGAGAAAAACATTTTTGATTTTCTTTTAAAGAGATGCTGGTTTTGGCGGGAAAAAGTAATGGCGCCATTCTTGGCTTTTGTTAGCCTTGCAGGTTTGTCTGCCATTTTGAGGCACAGTTTTTCCTTAGCCTGTGGGTATCCTATAAGGGAAGGTGCAGCCACCTTTCTTTTGGGCACTATACCATGTGGCATTCGTCTGCTATTTCGCTGGTGGAATTTCTCAGCTTTTGGGGCAGATTTTGATGTTTGGTGCGAATATAGTGCGATCTTTTCTGCGTTGGAACCTGTTAGAGGCAATTTGTGTTTTTTCTTTGTGTAGGGGAACCAATGTGGTGTTTATTGTGACGTCCCATGCTGGTTTTGGCGGGAAAAATTGCATGCGTCAATGGCGCAATTTTTGTTGTCCATGAGGTGCTGTGGTGGGTCATCCACCATTTTGTAGTCCTGGCTTGTCGGCCATTTTGAGAGACGTTTACAGTTTGAGATAGGAAGTTCCAGTTTAGCAAACACGGCTCCTGAATATGCTGTATTGGCATTTGTTGATCGGCGCAGTTTTCTTATGTTTTATGCGTTTACAGTTTGACCTGTGCACTGCTGGGAAGAGTAGTGAGACACCAGGGGGACATACTGAGAGACTGGTTTTTGTTTAATGAATTCGCTGGTTTAAATTGCTTTTCTAAGCATCACCTTTTGAGGTGAGTTGAGAGGTATCTTGAAATAGCGCGGTCTTACCCCGAGGGGCCACAACGTGCTTGCGGACACACGCACATGCTGGGGCCTAGTTATGGATGGGATCTGGCTGACCCACCAGCAGTTGGAGTGTGGGAGGAGGCCAACGCAGAGACAGGGACAACATGCAAACTCCATGCAGATGGTGTTAGGAGGAAGGTTTCTCTGTTTTCATTTAAGTGAATGTAAGCTATTGCAGGGTCAGCTGACTTTGCAGTATATGCGCAGCGTTTTTTTTGCATTGGATTTTGGTTTTAAGAAAAACTTCACTTTACACTGAATTTTGATAGATTGTAAGACTAACAGAGTTTTTGTACAATGATGTGTTTTTATGTTTAAATATTTGGGAGTTTCCCAGAGAGCAATTATTTTTTTTTGGAACTTGTACTGTATAGCCATCTTTTGGCAGGAGTCTGTATTTTGAGTCCCAACTTATGGTCTGACTTCCAGGGAATGTGGGTCAGGGGGGATTCCCTCCCATTTGCAAAGGGGGGTTTACTCCATCATTTCCTTGACAAGGTTTTAAATGGTTGAAATATATATGATGTGTAGCCATGGATTTTTTTGGAGTCTTGATAGACAAGGCTAAGGCCTCCCCTCCCCCTCCCTCTTCCTGAACAATTGATATGTAAATAAACCAGTTTGATTTTTTAAGTAGCTGAGCATGTAACCGGAAGTTTCTTTTCAGCATTTATATATCAGCAGAAAGTTAGTGGGAGGAGCTTGGGGTTTTTAAAGGTGAGCAATGAGATTTGTGTCTGGAAGGAAAATGGAAAGCATTTTGGCGTTTAAAAGTCTTTTATATTTTGTTCCAGTTTTGTGAAGTTTTGTACTGTAATACAGTTTTGGGTAGAGAGCAAACAGGGGGTATCACCATTATTTTATCATCTAGATACAGAGAGAAGCCACATTGTTCTGCAGGTGGTAAACTGGCGTAAGTGTTCTGTGTGGTTTAGTCTGACAACGCAGTGTATGGGTGTATAGCGGAAAATGCTTGTGTATGCATGCACTGTGAGGGGTAGAGGCCTAATTCGGGGGTTGATCTGTGGTTGTTGCTGTAGTTCCAAAAGTGTTGGGACAACAAGCCATAGAGTTGACGCCTCGGTTAGGGTTTCTAGTTGGAGGACTTGACCATATAGTGGTTGTAGTTCTGCAATTCACCGTATAAGAAGACACCGGGCGGTGATCTCCGAAAATGGGTGCAACGGTTTAACCTGGACGCAGGTTTAAGACGATAAGCCGATTCGAATCGCCATGGACACAAGGAGGTCTGTGCAAAGGGAAGGAATGGAGGCTTCCCATAGTCAGACGGTCACACAGTGCACGAAGCCTAGTTTTGGGGCAAAGGCCTTTGAACCCCAAAAAGATTAACATAGGTGGTCCAAGGATACTATTTTGGGTATCCCTCTGGGATGGATGTAGTTAAGCTGCGGCTTCAGAAATCTGTAATGATGAGTGTTGATGGAGGTGTAGTCTCATGCCCGTTTGTTTGAACTTTGTATGGCTGGTCCATGCAAGCTTCTCGAGTTGCTCTCATATTCCCATTGTATTTTTTTCTATTGCTGAAAGAGTGAAGGGAGAATTCTGGCTGTTTGTTTTTTTAATTTTGGGTTTTGGAAACTGGGAAGTATTTCCCCCACGTTTGTATCGGAATGTTTGTATGTAGTAACGTGAATATGTTCGAACTTACCGCGGCGATCCTTCGATGCGTCGCGGCTGTTGTATTTTTGTAGGAACGAGAAAAGTAAGGGTTACAGAGGGTTTGTTTGAATCAGTTTTGAAAGAATGTCATTGACAATTTACCAATGTACAGGAATGTCATTATTATATTCCATTCTTTGCAGGTTAAATATGAAGGATAGAGTAATGATTTTGCTTATAAGTATTTTTCAGGTCCAAGGAGTTTGTACACAGAGAACAGGTGTATGTAGACAGCTGTACATATGGATAAATATGAGTCTAAGGCGGTAAAAGTATCATAGGCTATTTCATTGTTTCTTTTTTCCTGCACCACGCATTTCTTCCTTCAGTCTGTAATGAGGAAGAAAAGAGGGGAGAAGTGATAAATGTAAGAGTGACAGTTTTTTTTCAAACTAATAATAACCTCTGTAATTCTAACCAAGTTTGTGCCAAGACTGTCTTTCTTTGATAGAATTTGAATCGGCAAGCAGCAGTCTGGTGAAGTAGGTTCCCATCCCAGAGGCTAAGAACCTTGGCAATGGTTCCAGGTATTGTAAGCCACGCACAGGTTATGCA